>JAMKCH010005184.1:0-32179 GCA_023653785.1 Ophioderma brevispina | reverse complement strand
TGAACCCCAAATGAAATCGAGATTTGAATTTAGAAAACCGTCTCAAAACACTTTGTGCCAGGACTCATTGCAAGGTCATATGGGGCCTATCAGGACTATTAATTGATTGGTATATACAAGCCTCTACAAGAAAAAAGATAATTGCAAGCCTCTTTATAAAGCCTCAAGGACCCTTCTTAAAATTTGTTCGACATGCCACTCATGCGTTAAAAAGATGTGCCATTGTTGAATGCCAAACAATCATGCGGTAAAACGATGTGGTCATCCGTTTACAAGGCTTTATTATAACGCCGCTTAGCAACTATTCGCTTCGGGTTTGGCCTCGAAGATAACGCAACACTTAGGCCATGGAAGAGAAAGAGATAAGAAGGAAGAACAAACGACTTCCACATTCGATTTTAAATCTGTTATCCATTCACAAAAGAGGAATGGATTCAACAGCGACCCTTTGATCGTAAGCCCTCTGCCGCAATCGATTGAGACGAGCAATCATTACTGGAGATTTTTTTAAAACTCTATATACGAACACGGAAATGTGTAAAAGTTAGTGAATATTACGACAATTCCGCTGTCTCCGGTGTGTATTTGTTGTGTTTTCGTTAATACGCAGTGTTTGTACATCGTTATGCGTTCAGCTTTGTCCAAAGGACACTGGCCAGTGTGAGAAATAAAGGATGCAAGTTTTACTTAATTCAATGTTGACCGGGGGCCGTCTTGGAGTTTCGTGGGCATCCATGCTCGTTCCATGGGTTCTGAAAGTCGGACCCCTAACGGGACCACTTGCAGCTTAAAATATACCCGGCCCCTGATGGTTTGACCAGTTTTGGTGACAGTTTACTAGTTTCAGTGAAAAATATACACTTCAGCAGTAATATGACATCCTACTGTGCTATTTTAAATATAGTTGTGACTGGCTACCCGCGCCCCATTGGCGTGACGGGCACACATATGTGTATGGCTCAGCAGGCCCCCCTGACACCAAGTTTATGTGGGCTGGGTGAGGACGGAAACCCCCTATTTATGTCTTTTAGATTCGAAATGAAGCACAGAGGATTGCACCTTGCTTCAACTTAGGACGGTTATTAACACTACAGCTTAGCAGTTCATCCTCACACATATCGTTGCCACTGGTCCCCCAGTACATCGACAGCCTTCGTGGACACACTACAATCAGTGTCCCGATATATAACATGCTATATCATGTCGGGCACGATTCTTCACTCAATTTTTGCCCCCCCCCCCCGGCATATATTACTGCGGTATCTGGGCACGACCACAACACATGCCTCGTGTGTGATGCTGCTATCTCTAGGTACGACCCACCCTCAATGCCTCGGGGGATGGCGCTGCTAATCCTCGGCACGACCACAATCACTGCCCCGGTGTTGACGCATGCTATTTATCGGAACGACCACATCAATGCCTCGGTGTATGGTGCTGACTATCTCTGGGCACGCCCACAATCAAGGCCCTTGTGTGTGCTGCTGATATGTTTAGGAACGGACCACCCTCCATGCCTTGGTGTATGGCGCTTTGCTTTGTAGCACGACCACCATCAATGCCTCGGGGATGGCGCTGCTATCTCGGGGCACGACCACAATTAATGCCCCAGTGTGTGAAGCTGCTATCTCTGGGCACGACTACCTTCAATGCCTTGGTGTATGACGCTGCTCTCTGACCGACCACAATCAATGCGCGATATGCCACGGGTGTACAATTGCTGCTATATCTGGGCACGACCACCTCAATGCCCCTGCCCCGGTTGTGTGACGCTGCTTCTCTTAGGAACAAGACCACAATCAATGCCTCGGTGTATAATGATCCGGAGTATGATTGGAGATGCCCATACCTTCGGTGTCACGGCAAATTGATTGCCAAAACACTAGGATCACGCCGTGGGCGCAGCTAGCGCGCATGACACACCAAAATTACATCATACCTAATTATGGTGAACGTGACGTCAGCCTAGTAGTAATTCATCATAAAAATCTAAACCTAATTGGGGTTTATTTTATGTTATTTATTTTAGCAGTCCTAGGACTACGTATTATTAGTATTAGTATTCATTACTTTAAATAGTACAACCCAACATTTCCAATCCCATTCACAATATTTTCCATAGTTATTATCCCAGTTAATACAATTTTGAAATTCCCATTAAAATGTATTATATAACATGTACTTTTGTATGCAAAATATATTTGGATGAATGTTGTTGTAACAATTAATTTTTCACTGTACTGCTTATTAATAATTATTTATATGTGTTGTGGATGTGAAGATAATTTGCAGTGAGATGATATCATGTAACCCTTTGCGGGAGTGTTATCCATACGTGAAAAAGATTACAAATTTAAAATAGCCAATAACAAGAAAAGTGACACTGTGGCTACTGCAAGAACACACTTAGGGTTATTTTGCTGTATGTTTAGGTTAATTGTCCTATTTTTATCATTGAACCAGTCACAATTACAACTGAATTGTACCCCTAGCGGGACAAGAAACTGATTATTGTGATTTGATACCCCTAGCGGTAGTCCCGCAATTTTGCAGCTAGTCCCTCTTTTTTTGGAACGAGCCGCGGGTTCCCGACCCAAAATTCCAAGAATACCCGGGCGATGCTGACCAGTTTCTCATGTTCATGTAAGCCGCTAGTCGGAAATATAAATTATACTTGAAGGAGGGAATATTTAGTAATTTGTGGTCCAAGTATTTTGTGCAGGTCACGTTTTTGGCTGCCATATTGATTGACGTCATGTGACATTTGTAAAGTATCAGAAATACATTTATTGTGTTAACAACATAATCTAGTAATTCACGTCTATTTGATCGCAGGTATTGCTGTCTAGGGCATATTTTAACCCCCGTCTTCCGGAGCCATTTTTTGTAACAAAAAACCCCCGAAGGGGTGGGGGGGCTGTGATTTCGTTACTGCAACACCCGATTCCTGTAAATTGGTACCAAAGGATAGCTTAGAGTTCTCTTTCCATTGGTACCAAAATAAGTACTAACATCACCATTAGAGTCACCATGACGTCCATATGTGAAGAAAGTACGAAAATAACTGAATATAGGGTTTAAAATTGATTTTTCGCAATTTTAGCGATATCAAACACCTTTTTTTATTTATAGCTCTAACAGGTTTTATCATTATATAAAAACTAGTCATTTCCCCCCCCCCACGCAACCATCCGTAGACTAAAAAAAAAAAAACCGCGATGAAAATCTGATTTTCCTAACCTTTTTGGAGGGGAACAATTGAATGGTCACTGTGTGTGTATATGGAAATGGCAGTTTAGCTGACATGCGAACTTTATGACGTTATTTGTGACGTATTGCTAGGCATTGTTGGTCTCATTTTGCGTATATGCCACCCGAAACCGAGGGGGACAATAGCTATCATTGGTACCAACATTCAAGGTCTGTGATGTGCCTGTGTTGTGTTAGCATGGTTTTGGACTTCCTTCCGGAGGGGGGTGGGTACACCCCCCCCACCCCCATCATCACTTTGGGATACCCGTATCTTACCTACAACCCCGGTGGATGTTTGGTTTTGGATTAAAGGCGCGGAAATTTCCAATTGACAATTACATTAAATAATTTTGCACCAAAAAAGGGGGTTTGAGCAAGCCGGGAAAAAACATGAAGGGGGACGAGGGTTAAAATTATTGGATTTGGCTTCATTTTGAATTTGAAGTATGACTGAATGATACAAAGTGCCATTTACACTTCTTCAATGGTCCTATAGCATATCTAGTAACTCCATATTTGGATAATATAGGGTTGGATATAGATAAGATATATTACCATTTTATGGCGACGCTCTTTGATTTCTAAAAATGTTCAAGGATGCCCAGGTGGCACACGGCAGATTTCTATTCTACACAACCCTAATCTATCCATTTCAGCAAAATAATTGTGTCCATACTCAGCTTTACGGTCACATGAAGGTTCTCTTCGGACTTGCCATATGCTGGAGTATTTTATTCGCAGCGTGTGATTTCGCTTGCTTTCCGATGACCCGGAATCTTCTACGCAATGAAGAAACAACCACGAAATGCGAATTTTTCTCTAGCGAGAAAATCGGATTAGGAGTATCCACGGAAGGGCCACTGTGAGGATGTGAATAACAATTGAAAAGTTATTTAGGGCGGCAGAGGATTGGTCAAAAGGCAAAGTGCGTCGTGGGTACTGCCTTCTTTCGCTTTCTTCCATGGGTATAATTAAGAAATTATGATGAGAATTAAACCCGTATCAAAAGTCTAGAAGGTCACTGCAAGTAGCAGGGGGCCAGGTTTTGTACAGGGGAAATATAAAGTAGGTATAATTGTACTCAAAATATATACCAACATTTTGGGTCATGTCCTAAGGATTTAAAAAAAAGGGTATAGTCTGCCCTATCTGTGGACTATAGTTAATGAGTTATAGGGCAAATAAGGGGTCAGGTACTCCTGGGGAAAACGTTTTCAGAAACGCTCCGATTCTTTTTAAAATGGTCCTAAATTCTTCAAATAGTCCCACAGGGACCAGGGAATATAATTACTTGTAAGCATTTCCCCATTTGGTTGCATGTATTGGAGGTCAAAAGGTAACAGTGGTCTATCCTATGGGGTCATTAACACTAACCATCTAAAGTACATACAAAATGACCAAATGCACGCAAAATATACATTTCATGATCAGATGAATTATGTTGGTTGTAGATTTACTTTGACCCCTGCTACAAAATAAACCCCCTATGTTTTACTTGTTCCCATGTAATTGTTCTTAGACGTATTGCTGTGACAAATTTAGAAGTATGATAACAAATAAAATTGTCCTGTTCCACTCTTTATGCCAAAAAAATTAGTGCAAAAAATTATTGCACTTAAACCTTATTGCAACGAGCGATTTCACATACAGGTGCCCCTAAAAATCGAAAATTACTGATTTTTGCCCCCTGAGTGAAGCTGTCTATCAAAATATCCCAAATCTGAAAGGATTAAGCTGAGAAATGTTTTTTGTTACAAAAAAAAATAAAATTTCTAAATTGGCGTATAGGCGCAAATACGAAATCATCCTATGATGATATTGAAAGATTAGCAAATCAAATCACCCTTTTCTCCTTAAAGACATTTTTTTGTAGCTAAATAAATCTATGAGTGTCTAATCTATATGAAATTACTAGTATGACACAAATTTGGGTTGCCACAAAATCTTCTCGTTGCACCTATAATCGTTTCGTCTACGTTTGTGATACTTGTCGGACCGCAGAATGTAATATTCTTATAACAATCCAAAATCAGCTAAACCAGTTTTGGGGAAAATATTCTACATGTGTTTTAAAAGAGGACGTAATTAAAATACGAGTAAGCTCGATCATTAATGCAAAGCTTAACCGCGTAAAGTTTCAAGCGCTATTGCGGAACGCGCGTTCAGGGCGCAATTTTAGGAACAACAATGAAAAATACGTCCGCGCTGCGCGTAGACAATATAAGCTTGCTGTATATATTCAATCGCCGTTTTAAGGATTGCATGCCGATAATATATCTTAATGCAGGTCATTTTTAAACGTATACGTATCCTGTTATTATCGCCTCCCTTCAAAGGATCTAATTTTGGCTATAATTACTTAGCATAAGAGCAGAAAATTTGATTGATAAATCAAATAAAAAGCCATGAATCTCTTACTTAGTCGGTTGCATGTATAATAACAGATAACACTTGTTATCTTTCAGTTGTTTTTGCACCATAGATCACACACGAAATAATACATGTTTCATTGTCATTTTATAGCTGATGTTAATGAGGGAATCAATTCATCGAAATATCGAGCTGGAATGATATCATGGATCCTTCTGTGACGTTTATTAAAGGACAACGATGAGATTTCAAGTAATCTATTATTGTGTGATAGGGTAGTGATTTCGTAGAGATTAGACACGCAATAGATTTCCTACCTTTGTACTTGGGCTACAGAAATAACTAAAATGAAAACAAAAGGTTGATTTGTAGATGCTTGTATTTCAATAAAAACAGTGAATTTCGTATTTGCTCCAATACGAAGTTTTCTCAGCTTACGTCTTTCAGATGGGAATATTTTGGATATAAATCTTTACCCGGTGCCGAAATCATTAATTTTCAATTTTTAGGGACCCCGTTATTAAATCTCTCGTTGCACCTTTAAATACTAGGCGGTCCTTCGGATTTCGCGATCACCTGGGTTTCGCATCACCTGGCTAGAATGAACCTCGGGTTTCGGTTCCTTTGACCCTTGATGACCCCTGATGACCTTGTCGGGACCTTTAAAATTTTCAGCATAATGGGGGGGGGGGGGGGGAAGGGCGACCCGCCCCCAAGTTTCGTCTGGATACACCAAAGTTTATCCCATTTGACCTCCCTTTTAACCTGAAGGACCCCGGATGACCTTGTCGTGACCTTTAAGAGTTTTGGCATAAAACCAATTGGCAAGAACATTTGCCCTGCATTTGGCATCAACAATTCAACCCCAACCTCCACGTTTCATGTCCGTACACACCAACGTTTTATCACCATTTTACCTCCTTTGACCTTAATTACCCTGATGACGCTTGTCGTGACTTTTAAAATTTTCGGTTATAGCAATCGACCCCCCTTCCAAGTTGCTGTCACATCAACGGTTTACCCCATTTGACCTCCTTGACCTTGAATGAATCCTAATGAACTTGTGACGCTTTAAAATGTTCGGCCTTAAACACCCCACCCTTCAAGTTTCATGTCCATACACCAACGTTTTACCCTCCATTGACCTTGAATGACCCCTGATGACTTGTCGTGACCTTCAAAATTTTTTGGCATCAACAATCGATCCCGACTTCGTCGGATTACACCAAAGTTGTAACCCGTTATTGACCTTGAATGACCCAGGATGACCTTTGATCCACTAACTAATACAAACGCGGTCTTCGGAAGGTCAGGGGGCACCCACCCAACGAGTTTCAGAACATGCGAATCACCGGTCAGACACACTGACAGACAAATTTCAAACCCACAACAAGAGTGCGTATCTTCCTTTAGACATCTTTGTGACCTATCTTCTTTTTCCCACACTTCTTTGTCATACTATATACTTGTTTGGGATACCCTTTCTATACCTTTCGTTGGATACTCTTCGGGTTTTTTGGCGATTACCCAGCTTGTGGTGCGCGTATCCGCTAACCAATATCAAGCAAAATCAGTAAAACTGAAAAAGCGTTTTGTCAAGATCGCCAATTATTCTTCTGATGGCTGCAGAAGGTAAACGGTTTGATTACAATTAATGTTAGATGAACGAAGATTAGTAAGCTGACCTTTGATTGATAAACTCAACATGCCAAGCTCATCTAGCCCAAGTTATAAATAACTATGTATACTAAAAGATACGGTATGAGTGTGTGGCTTTTACTTAATTTGTGTTGTGTGTGTGGGGGGGGGGGGGGTAATCGATCGTTTTGCCCCTACCCTCCAGCCTGTTTGGTACATGTATGGCTGTTTCATTTTCTACGCTCGTTATAGGATAAATGTGCCAGCCCTTCTGCCCTGTCGATTCGTAATCCCTATCACGGAAGGAGAGCAAAACCAAGCGTAAATTCATAATAAATTATTAAAATCAAATATAAAACTGGCACATTTTTCTTGGAAATGAATAAAATGTCACTTCAATTTTAATTCCGCCAATTCAGTGACCAATAGATACGCTAGACGCTAAAAGATATTAAATTACCCGGCCGCGTGGTTGGTGTAGAAAAACCTCAGATTCCTTTTCATCTGGGATGCAGAACTATTGTTATATTGTCGCGCGGTTGACCATACTCAGGTGTTATCCCCCACGGCTCCTATTTTAGACGAATTTTTTTAATGACTACGCAAAAATACTTATCCTCATTCGCATAATAATAAATTCTGAGCTTCTATAGTTTGTGTTCAATTACTTGGCCATGTTTTTTCATCATTTATTCGAAAAGGAAGAAAGACCAACAATATCATGCCAGAATGTTGCCAGCTTTGACCTAACAACTTTGTGCAGAATTAAAATCTTAACTTATTGGGCTACTTCATTGGTATTCAATTTACCGCGCCCTTTCAGAAGAAAACTTAGGTCAACGAACCTATATCATAATGTCAATGTTAGTTATTGTGACAGAGGACGGTATTTTGTACTCAACCCGAATCGGGGAGGTGATCCCCTGGCTTACAATGGCTCCATCAACAGGTCCCCATTGTACAAATGGTTTGCTGAAGTCTATACATCTCCCTTGTCACTGATATTAATGCAGAGAATTGATGTGACTTTTTATTCATTTTTAGACATGTGCAAGTTTGTATTTGGGGTCCAGCCGGTTATTCTGTTAATAATTTAGCAATAATTTTACACCGGGTTTTTGTCTTATCCCTTGAATGGACCTACGAGTTTGGTTTATGCAGCTTGTATTTGGTCTACGCCCCATATTCTATTATTGTAAAGGTAATGTTGAATTTAATACAAAAGCACAAGCAACGCAGAACGAGGATAAATAAAGGTAAAAACATAGAATAAAAAGCAAATACAAGAGAGAACGAATGTATATATAAAGAAACGGCGTAAACTCCATTAAGGGGGAACTTTTCGCCTTGGCTCAAAATGGCAGGTCGGTATCGACTTGATGGTATCGACCAACCCTTTCCTGTTGTTATTTTAAAATGTTTTTATATTCATTTTGAGGTACTATTCCATTATCTCTCTATGCGGATTGGAAACAAATTACGTTATTTGGGACCTTTTTCTCAACAGATGTATTTACTAATTTGAAAATGTACATACTTAGATAATGCCGATTAAATTAGACTATTAACTTGATGAAACAATCAAATAGGCCCAAAGGACTACGAAAGTAGTCTAATATTGCAGGCCTTTATTCATTAAGCGAATGCGCGAAAAAAAAAGTACTTATGTGGTATACACCCCAACAGCGAACAAACTCGGGACGATTAAACGAGTTTTCCCTAGCCCCACGTAGCACTCTATCTTCCCTGACCGGCGTCCGTAAATATCATTTTCGCCTGCCCGTACATGATTGATGAAAAAACTCGCCCATTGCACATGGGATATCGATTGTTTTTAGACCTGACTAAAACCCGTCAGCTCACCATTAAATTAATATCCATTTTGCTATTATAGTTGTGTCGAAAATCATAAAATTAAGAAAACAGAGGATTTCATAACATTTTAACGACGCTCAATTGATTGGGGCGATGTACGTACGTACAGCATAGCAACCAATACCCGCATTGCATCATACACCCCTTGCCAGAAGCGAGCCTCCTGGTTATAATGTTATTGTTTTCCAATTTTAAAAAAATCCATCGTCAGATCACTGAAAAAATCAGGGGAGGAGTCCAACTAAAGTGAGACTTTTAAAGATATGATATAACCAAATAAAAAATGATCTGAACTAAAAAAATTATGTTCAAATCTCCCCGCAGAACTGGTGTACATTTAGAGAAATTCTTGGTTACACTAATGATAGCAGTGTGACTTTAAATCAGTCTTCACTAATTTGTTACGTCAAATTGAGCGTTTGACTTCTTTAAAAGGTGATGTGAATTATTATTACGGAGGGTTTACAAGTGTAAACAGGAAGTGGTCAAGCGAGCGTGACCTCCATTAAAATAGCGTTGTTTTCGGAGAAATCTAAGAACAATGGTTAGTTTTGTTCGATGGTGGTGTTTGTGGGTGGCTCTACTAAACGCGCTGCGCTGACACAGGCGTATAACGCTCAGACATGCAACGCGAGTGATCGCGCTTTCAAGCGACCCATGTAGTGATTGAGACTTAAGAAAATAAATCCTCTTCACCCTTTTAATTCAGTTTTGTCTTCAAAAGCTTATAAAAATTTCCCAAAGCTGATTTTGTGATGGATTTGTACAGGAACATGTAATTCTTGCGTTACGTCGCCGGTATCAAAAACGTAGACGTGACGATTAATTACAGTTTCGGGTCTGATTTAAACCTCAACACCTTAACCTGGACCAAACGCATAGCGCATGCATGCGAACGGAATTTTGAGATCCCGGCAGGGATGTTTTGAAACGTAAACAAAGCAAAATGTTCTACTGGCTAAGCCGAAAACATCTCGCACATTTTATTGTGTGAAGCACGATCGAACAGAATTAAGGGTGAAAATAGTAACCTACATATTATAGCTGTGTGCAAATTAAGTTACACGGCGACGAATGGTGTGAAATAAAAAGAGAAGAAATTTGTATACCATGTGGTAAAGTTGAAAAAATGTGTCGAAAAAAGAGACAATTTTCGGTCTTCAATTTTGACCGAAAATCGCCAATCTCAAAGCCTTTTGGGAACTGCGGGTTCAAAAATTATAGATAGATACAATGCTACTCTTGTGCTAAACGTAAAACCTCGTGCAACAGTATCCTGCATTTTTTAAAGAGACGTTCTGTATGCAAAATGTTGATGATGGCGATTATGCAAGGCATGTAAAGTGCACAAGGCAGCGCTATATATGGACATGGAACTGCCTGTCATCCGAGCCATCTCTGCTATCTACTGCTGATGATGGAATTGATACCTGACTTCGAGGAATTCTTGTAATAATATAAAAAGGGGAAAGGGAAATCATCAAAAAGCCCAGTTTTGGCTACTCTGGGATGGCTAGCATGTTCTAAAAATTAGGCAATGCCTTAGCCTCACCTTCAAGGATTAAAATGTGTAAGTTTAAAGCCTATGTAGGTTCTAGTCTGTCGATTGGAACTTCAAGTTCATGTCCTAGGCTATAGTAAGTATAGGATACACCCAATAATAGTTACAACAGGACTAGTCCAATCCATGGCCAGGGTCCAATCTTTGAAGTCTATTGCAGTAAAATATGGTAACAGGGACCCTTTATCACTGTCCTGGCGTGGCAGGGATTGCCCCACAGTGATAGAGTGAAGTAAAAAGTGAATCTAGTGTTAACCGCAAATCATTGGGGTGCAGGTACAAACTGGGTGGTCACAAACTGGCCACACCACCATCCAGGGCTAATTATTAAACAGAAGTCTAGGTGGATGCAACTAGTAGTAGGTGCGTTAGTCTCAGTGT
Source organism: Ophioderma brevispina (assembly GCA_023653785.1). Classification (NCBI taxonomy): domain Eukaryota; kingdom Metazoa; phylum Echinodermata; class Ophiuroidea; order Amphilepidida; family Ophiodermatidae; genus Ophioderma; species Ophioderma brevispina. The sequence continues at coordinate 21,102 of JAMKCH010005184.1, read as the reverse complement.
TGTATACTAAGGCTAGGCAATTTAGGGCTGACCATGTAATGTATAGATGGCATATTAAAACACCGGAAGCGAACGCGCTAGTGACGTCGGCAGCCCAACAGATAACTTGCATGAACCAATGTTTCATATTCTGTTGAGGCTGCCAATTCAGCCTGCCAAACAGACATGTTTATGACATTGAGGTGCCAATTTCTTATAGCTTTGGTGTTTCGCGTTTGTACACTCGCCGTCGAGGCGGATGCTATAGTTACAGGTTCTAGCATCAGCGCATACTAGGCTCAAATCCAGGGCTAAATGTACTAGCCTAGACTGGTGCATGAGCTAATATGTGAAGTTAGCTCCATGATCAGGACTTCAACAAAAATCAGGCATTTCTGGGACGCAGCACTTTTAGTCAAAGCTTGTGATTTTTTAACGCTTCGGCCACTGGATATCACACTTACGTTGCTGAATCGAGGAAGATCAATGCAACTAATTTAGGCAGCCTTTCGTGTAAAGGGATTGGAAGTTAGCCTGTACTTTCTTAGTGTATCATTTGTGTCACAAATAATGACCCAAAAGGTTATCCATAAGCTCTCTGCCTACAAAATAATTTCCATTACGTCAGTACTAATATGCATAGTAGTGTCATTTGAAAAATCGTGTTCTCTTTGGAAAGGTCAGGCCTTCTGACAATCCGCGTGAAGCCCGCTACGGAGGTCACGTAATTGCCAATCAGCGCAAAAGGTTCACCGCGGATTCATTGTTTACGATGCGTGGTCGATCACCTGATGTGATCTAGCGGGAAACTTCAGTGGCTGTATCATGTTATAGGTGCGTACACGCAATGCGAATTGCTGTCGTTTCAAGTCTTTTTACGTGTTGGAGGGGGCAAGTATCATATTTAAATGCACTTTATGTAGGCATATCGCGTAGGAAAGCTAGACTGAGAGCATGGATAATCAGGATGTGAAATTAGGTTAGATTATGAGAGAAGAAATATTTGTCGAAAATAGGTTGTGTGGAAAAATTCACATGTCACTGTCCACAACATTTGAAAAATTGAGGTGAGTCAGTATTTCGTAAGTAAAGTTAATTGAATTAATGCAGGTGCTTCTGATAATAAATTTTGTCATCCTAATATCACCGAAGGATGTTAGGTACTGTCATGTAAATAGGGATTACGAGAGATGTGAAATTTTGTGCCGAAAAAATCGAGAGAAGCAAAACGACAGTGTGCTGTTTACAGTCAATGGACATTACACTTTCATAAAAATCACGTGAATTTCGTTATTTTTGTTCTCAAAATTTAAAAATATTAATTGCACAACTATATCTGCAGTGATGGGAGATAGTTGGTGTGTGTTTGTTGTCAAAAATCACTTTATAAATTGAAATTGAAGAGAGAAGGGAATTTTGACACGATTGCCGGCCAATCTTGTCGTTTACCGTACAAAAACACTACGGTATGGCCAATATACTGTGGACGCGCGTACACCTTGTTGTCTTGCTTGTATTATGCTACAGCGCCGTTATGGTATGCGTGGCGCCCCATGGTTGTTTGTTTTAAAGGCAGGCAAGTAGGGGTCCCATATCAAACTGATGGGGAATGTTTTGTGAGGATATTATCTTCAGTAATGATGTTAGACTGGCTAGTAAAATTATAATAAATGAAAGTGGGAATCTATTTAGTAATTTGCGGAAAAATGATAAGATTTGATTTGTGGAAAAATGGACATTCTGAACATATCTTCTCCTCTTTGATTCTTCATTGTTTAATTATTCACGGTCACTATGAATTCAAGGTCATTCAATATGGTATGCACATGCGACTGAATGCTAATTAATTAGGGAGAGATAGAAAATAATTAATAATGTGTGTGTGATTATTATTTAAAAACTTGCAATGGACGTTAGGAGAGTCAAGACCGTGATTAAATATTTCTCTCTTTATTCATGAAGGATTAATTTCATGTGAAAACTCGAGGTCACTGCAATGTATTGTTACCTCCAACATGGCGCACCGAACTGCAAATAATTAGGAGAGTAGAGAATAATTATAATGATGGTTGTTATTATGTGGAAGACTTTTAATGAAGTTAGAGCGCTTGAAGACATTATTACAATATTTTGCTTTAATTGTTGTTTTTTAGGAGAGATTGAATCCGTGTTGATAGTTAATAATATTATATTCTATAGGTGGAAGACCAGGCTAATGTTCAGTCTAAATGGATAGGGAAGTGGGGGGGGGGGGGGTTGGTGTGAGAATGGGTCCCTAGTCCATTCTCGTCGTAAATAATGAATACAGCCATGTAAACTTATTTATTATTTATGTACTAACCACGTTATTTCAGCAGAAGAGGTAATGAGGGAGATTGTGGTGGGTTCCATACCAGACATGTGTCCACATTCCCATGTCACAAATTAAAAATGTGTCACATCCAATGCTACAAATTTTATTAATGTGTCACATCCAAATGTCAAAAAATAAAAAAAATAAAAAAAATAAAAAAAATAAAAAAAATAAAAAAGTCACAATATGACAATTATCATGTCACACTGAGGTCACAAAATTATGTACACAATTATGTGTCAAAATTCTAATGTCAAAATAGGTCACAACTATAATGTGTCACCATTGATATCACAATGGTAGATGGACAGTGCATGCGAAAGGAGGGTACCTACTGATGCTCGGCCCGTCTTGTTGAGGTATAATGGATAGGCCTCTCAATAAATATATGTTGACAATGCAATATGAGAAAAGCAGGCACCTCACTGTTAGTGCTCGGCGTCTTGTTGGAGGTAATTAAAAACTGGCCTAAGCCTTCAATCAATATTAGGTGACAATGAATGCGAAAGGCAGGCACCGGACACTGTTAGTTCTTGGCGTCTTGTTGGAGGGAGGTAATGGCTTGGCCTTCAATAGAATATTATGTGACAATGATGCAAAGGAAGGCCCCTCACTGTAGTGATCGGCGTTTTCTTGGTTGGAGGTTAAATGGCTTGGCCTTCAATTAATTAATTATGTGACAATGCTATGCGAAAGGCAGGCACCCCACTTTTAGTTGGATCGGGCGTCTGTTGGAGGTATGAAATGGCTTAGCCTTCAATAAAATATTATTGTGGACCAAATGCATGCGAAAGGCAGGCACTCACTGTGTGCTAGGCGTCTGTTGGAGGTATAAATGGCCTTAAGCCTTCAATAAATTATTAGGTGACAAGCATGGCGAAAGGCATGGCAACCTCACTGTAGTGCTCGGCGTCTGTGGAGGTGAGGGCTTCGCCTTCAATAAAAATAAAAGTGACATGAGCATCATATGGAATTGAGTAACCATGGGACGATGAAAATCAGGTGGCGACGAATAACTGTTTGTGGCGACGAAATGTCACGAAAGAAGCAGAAGCAATGTTGTCTGTGTTGAAAACTCCACTGGTTGTCTCCTTTTAAATGTTATTATATACTATGTGGTTGTGTAAGATCATCAAAAATCCATGTGTGTAACTACAAACATATGCACCCAAGGTGTCATTATGGTTGTATTACGATTGCCGGCCAGTGCAAGAGGGGGGAACCCCTGCCCAAAAAAGTGTTTCCGATTGTGTTGTGTAAGATATCGAAACTCCATGTGTGTAAATTACAAACATATGCACCCCGGGGTGTCATAGGGTTGTATTTACGATTGCCGGGCAGTTTGCCTAGAGGGGTGAACCTATGCCCAAAAAGTGATTTTTGCCAGTGTATTGTTATATTTAGATTATCAAACTTACATGTGTGTAAATCCAAAAACATATGCACCCCAAGGTGTCATTATGGTTTATTTACGAGCGGCCTAGTGCTTAGAGGGGGGAACCTCTGCCAAAAAAAGTGGTTTTGGAGTAAGGGTATTGTAAATTAGGTATGCAAATTAAGGTGTGTTAACTTAAGTACATAGTTTATTTAAAAAACATGTAATCGAAGGCTGATGTATCCTGTTATAAGTACGGACGTTTGTGATTGTAATATGAGACAAGACGAAGGCTGGTGTTAATAAAATTCTTGAGAACTCGATTTTTTACCCGAGTCTCGTGCGTATTCGGAAGGAGAGCAAGTGTCTTTCTCCAATTGCAACTTACCCGCGAGGTCCCCGGGCGCCCCGGTCCCGCTACAAGTGCATACTAGCCTAACATACATCCGGGGTTAATGTCCCTGCCTAGGCTGGGTCAAAAATGCCTAATCATAATAGGGTTTGCTAGTAAACGTTCATTAAACTCATTAAAAAAGTTCACTAGTCATAAATTAAAAAAAAGTGGGTTGGAGTCATTGAAAAAGGGTTCGCTAGTTTAAAATTGAAAAGGGTGATCTACAATCAAAAATTTTAAATTAACCATAAATCCATGTTTTTTCTTTTCTGTTAGTTCGCACAAGTCCAATAAGACACCCATTTCGTGTGGTGGGATGGATGGGCAGAAATTCAGTGTTTCCAGCACTGCCTAATCAGGGGATTAGTGATTGAAAGCAATACTATCTTTCTTTTCTGGTGAATTACATCAATGTGGTTTTTGAGCATTACATGCACATTTATAGCTAATCAATTCCAATTACCAGTACACCAACTATGCAAAAATTGAAAATTGACGCTTTTCGGAAAAAAAGTGTTGTATGCTTTGAGGAGGAATTTGTGATGTGCTTGAGGAGGAAATGGTGACCTGTGTCCACTTTAAGGAACAGCATGCTACTTTTTTGTTGAAAATAATATGTTGTAAAAACATAGAAAAATAAGGATTTGTAATGAAAAAAGGTGAAATTTTGGTTTAGAAAGTTCACTTTTGCCGGTGCCCCACATATGGCAAAAACAGTCCACATTTGGGGATAGGTACACTTTTGCAAGTTTTACCCCTCCAGAAATTCTAGCTGTGGGCCTGGTTGAAAATGCCAAAAGTCACCTTGGATTCCAAACTTCTTTCCAGTTGGACCTCCGGGACGACCCAAATTCATGACTGAGGTTCGGGGCGGCTGCTTAAGGCCCTGCCGGGGTCCGGGGAAGAGCCCCATGTTGGTCCAGGAGGCATGCCATGCTTTTTTTCTTTTTAATTTTTTGGTGCAATTTGATTATTATTTCAATGTCCACTCTTTTCTCCATTTTAGACCCCCGGGCTGCTTGCGCTCCCTATCTTCGAACCCAGCTGGCTACGTGCATGTAGTGTGGCAGTGCCAACAATTTTGTCTGTGATTGTAGATTGTGCCTTTAAGGCGATCTGACTATAAAGGTGTGATGTAAGTATCATGTAAGGGCAAATGTTTCCTTGAATTAATTCTTCTTAATTCACATCTTTTTCCTAAGCTCTTCTGTTTCTTGGCTTTTTTCCCATGTCAGAGCCTTGATACATTGTAAAAGTCGCTCTATAAGTCTCATTATTATTATTATTATTAGGTTCTTTTTTTAACACAAACATGGCAAGCACAATTTATTCTTAGAAAACTGATAAGTTTTTTCCCAAATATTTTTCATGATTAGCCTGACCAAGTAGGCATATGCATATCCACTGGTGTAAAAAATAGTAATAGTGCATCTTCAAAAACTATTGTAAAAAGTTAACAATAGGGGCCGTGATCCAACCTTTTTCACCCCCAACTTCAACTTTAAAAAGTTTGAGATTTGGATATCATCTTGAACTGTTATTCTTATTAATCCTGTGGTTAGCCGACCTAGTGCAAATTCGTTGTATCTCTAAGAAATTGGCATTTTGTATTTTCTGTCTGTAAACGAACAGCAATTACAGACAGTGGCCTATGGGGACCATGGAAACAGGAATGCTCTAACAGAACAACCTGCAAGATCACAATCAACTAATAACTTTTCTCACGATGTCTATAAAACATGAAAGAACAGGAAGTGCTGGAATGAACATCCAATGGCTGACTGTACTAGCTTTGGCTGATGCTAATAGCTTGTGGTTAGTCTTTATTCGGGAGAAAACTGCAATATTTCCCCAATAGTTTCATTTAAGTATGTCAATTAAACATATCCCCTAATATAGTATTGTGCACTTATTAAAAACATGTAAAAAGTGCATGGTGTGTTGTCAGGCTTTGAATTACATTTAAGATATACATCTTTGAAAATTACATGCACAGTGTGAAAGTTACAATGTACAGGCTGATGTAACATGCTACTAACAATCAGACTTGGTACGTTTAGGCTTTGACCAGTCAGCTCAAATTTTATATTTTAACAATCAATACATCTATGAAAAAAGCTTAAAGGTAATCTTCTAAAGAATCACAAAGTTTTAATTTTCATGAACATGCACATTGCATGCAGGATACAAAAGTTACCTGCACAGAGAGAAAGTGAAATGCACAGAGAGAAAGTGACGTGCACCTGTGCACCTGTGTAATTCGAAGCCGGTGTGTTGTTAATATGCCAGGATTTTTGGCTTAAAATGTGTTGTGCTGTTTTGTGATTCAAATGCATCATTTGATCTAGGTAACAGCCAGGAGCTACTAGCCTAGACGATGCTATCAGCGCGTCTGATAGTAGCATCAGCCAGGGGTCATTTCCAAGTCAAGGTTTGCCAGTCCTAAGGTTATTCGTTCTCATAATCAGAAAAAAGGGTTTGCTAGTATATAAAAAATCGCTAGTCATAAGGGATCGGGTTTTTAGGGTTAAATTGAAATTTATGACTAGGAACCCTTTTTCAATTTAGACTAGCGAAAACCTTATCATTTAGGACCTGATGATAGCAATTTTTTGTCTTAATGAACTCTGTGGACTAGGCGAACCTTAGGGATTTTTTACCCATCCTGCTAGGCTAGTATATTAACCCTAGGGATTCACACCATTAAATACTTGAGAACAGTAAGTCCAGCCCCCACTGCAATGAGGTGCTTTTTTTTTGGTGACCCTCGCCTAGTATACCCTAAAAAACTGAGAGAAATTGCGAGACCTGGTTGGCCAATTATGGTTTCTATCAATATTTAGTATAAATTCTGTCAGGACTATCAAAAAAGTTTACATTGATATGTTATTTTGATGCGACACAATTTTTTAACCGTATTCTTACAGGGAACCCCTTGACTGAAAAAGTGCTCTTGACCTCCAGGGTCCACGGTGCATGCTAGTCTTCCGTCCAGTCAGCTCGAAAATTTTGGGGATACTACCCTATTTCAATGATTGATGGGTCGTAGATTATGATGATCTTCAAGCAGAATGTAGCTTTAAGGTCTGAGATGGTCCATTGAGGATAATGACGTTTTCATATCGGCCATTTTGTACAGGAACTAATGGGAGCAGCATTTATTTGTGTGAAACCCTAGATTTGTGTTCGGGTGCTTGTTAGGCTGGTATGCACCAATGCTACTATACAATACTAGCTATATCCGGGGCTATAGTGCAGTATCTTCCTCAAGTCAGCGATGTCAGTGAGATATCCATTGCTTCGCTGAAACTGAGCGTTAAAAGTCCTGAGCTTGGACTGAAAGTTACTGCCGAACACACATTAAGAGGCACCACACGAAATACCTGCATGGTTTGGTTGCGTCACCGAGTATGAAGCTAAATGCACTAGTAGCATCATGCTATCAGCCAAGGCTAGTAGACATAAGCCCTGGATATGAGGGCCTAGTTTCTGATGCACTGACGGCAGTGATGGCTACTAAACTATACCAGCTCATCCCAAATATTTTGCCCAGTATGGCATGATGTACAACCTACTAGTTAGTAGCATAAGGCCTAGCTTTACATAATTAGCCCTGGATGGTGGTGTGGGGATGGTTTGTGACCCACACTGACCAACTCTGAAGAATTTAGCACTTATTTATGCCACTTTATTACAGTAGAATGTATAAGGGTAGGTGTGTCACCAAAATGGCCACACCCGTGGGTGTGGATGTTTGTGACACCGGGTTGACTGGGGACCCCATGGAATCACGATTAGCCTACGAAGCAGGGGGGGTGCGAGGACCCCCAAATTCCACAAAAGGGGCAAAAAAGTCCACTTTGCTGTATTGATCTTTTTTCATAATAAGGTCAAAAAAGGAACCATTTAGGGGGGTTCGGTCACTTTTACCAAAAAGTCACTTTTCGAGGTGGTTCCGCAACACCCCAAAATAAATTCCTGCGTATGTCAAATGCGGTTGTATTACTATGGTTACTATTAGCACATGAAGAGTTCGTTCCAATCGACTGAACTGAAGAGAATCTACAGGGTTTAAACTTAGAAGTTCTATCACTAAGGCTAAGTAGCATGCATGTTAAACCAAAGCTAGTCATGAGTGCCTTGCCTATACAATAATGCGGCCAGGTCCAAATTGAGATAGTAGTCCGCCTACTGGTTCTTTGATCTGTCCAAGAATGCCTCTGAAATCCATGAATCGTCACCAATTTTCGGTCACTCAGCAGTAGAGAGCCGGAGTAGGAGGCCGGAGGCTTCGTCGTCGGTAGTAAAATGCTCACCGTGATGCTCACGTCGCATGTGCATTGTACATGCCTGCAGAAATCGGCATCACACATTTTGATCCCGAACTTCTCTTTAAAAAAATGCAGGCTACTGTTGCACGAGGATTACGTTTAAGCACAGTATATTAGCAATGCAGTCTATTATTTTGAGGCCCAAATTTTCAAAAATGGCTTTGAGATTTGCGATTTTCGATTGAAAATTGAGGCGAAAATTTTGCACTTTTTTCGACACATTTTTTAAATGTAGTTACATGGTACAAAAACATTTCTTTTCTTTTTTATTTCACACAATTTCGCTCGTGGAAACTAAATGTTGCCCACAGCTTATAAACATGTATGTTTTATTTTCACTTTTTATCTCAGTTCGATCTAGCTTTCAACAACATTAATAATTGTGGAAATTTTTCGTCCAAGCCAGTAGAGCTCATTGCTTGTTACGTCTCAAAACAGCCACTTCCGGTATCTCGAAATTCCCGGTTCGCGCAAGCGCTATGCGTTTGCTCCACGTTACCTCAACACCTGGCCTAATACAACTTGCGGTTTATCATTGTCAACGTTTGTTGAAAGGGGCCGGCTCTAAATTCTGATTGTCTGCCAGCTCTATTGGTGTCTGCCAAAGTAATGGACGTCATAGTACGTTGTCAAAGGAGGTTGGGTTTTATTTTTTTTTTTTTCTCTTATCATTGAAGATTTTCAGGTTAGGAACAAAAACTGGGCCATCATGTCATTAGAGCAAAATGTCCATTCTAGATCACCAAGTGGATGATATTTTCAAGAACGTTGATGACTTTGTATCCTGCCTTGAGACATTACATCCTCTCTGGTTTACAGAACAAGTCGCCAACTAGATATTTCAGAATTTAAACTCAGCGAAGTAAGTGTACATGGAATATAATTTACACTTGCCAGTGCTTAAAAGTGCATCGTGATCCTGCATCTTCATTTTTGCTGGGCGAACGACCAGGCATAATTAGCGTTTATGCTTACAACTGACTCACTCACGGCCGTTATGGATGGTGTTGCCCATGGGGTCATTTGGAGTTGCCCTTGGGGTATTTGGAGCCCAGTGAGGAAACGTGCCAACTTTTCAAAATTGTGATGATAAACGTCGCACTTATCACAGCTGCACAAGAAAACGATAGTCAAGTATTGAAAATTGCTCAGATTAAGTGCCAAGTGGTCCCTCCACTTTGTTAAAAATCCTTACGCAGGATTGTTTAGGTGTGTTAAAGAGAAGAGGACATGGGAGATTACCAGGAAGAAGCGCCCCAATTTTTTCTCGAACACCCGGTTGTTACATATTTGAATGCTACCAATGTTTAGATCACAACTGAAGTGGGAATAAGCCGAATACGTCGTCTTATGTATAAGATGACGATTTAGTAGTTTCTGTCGTGCACGACAGAAAGTCAAAGCATGGGTTTTTAGGGGCAAAGAGTACGATTAGCGCAAGTTCAAAAACAAGGTTGCGGTTTTCTTTTGCACTGTTGTCCATTAAACCTCGAAACGTTCTCGGTATGTGGTCTATCAACCGATTCCAGTGAATTGAGAGAAATTGTGATCTAAAAAATATCCTCATGTCATTTAAACTAACGGCATTGTCTAAAAGTGGGATGGTTGGCCACCATTGTCTGAAATGTGTGGTGAAGGATTATAGGGACCCTATGCTATATTATACTGAATGTTGTCTCTCTGCCTATCCAGATGGGTGGAATCCTTTATCGAACAATTGCACTTTCACGTTGCCGTTATAGAACCATGTTCCTCTGCTATTTCATGTTAAAACACAGTTTACTTTGTAGACATATTGGCGGGATTGCGTATCTTTAGAAGTTGACCATGCAATTCTGTAGTTTAGGTTCACTCCACAAATCACATCTGGGTGATGCTTCAATGAGATTCTATAGCAAAGTCCTGACGTTATGTCGCTCTTAACGCTAAGGAAACTGGTGACATTCATAATTTATAATAACTTGCAGTGTTGTCGATCAGCGTTTAAGGGCTACCGTTGTATGAAACGGTTTCGGCTCGTGTTTTGGACAGGGTGGCAGGAGATATGGTCCGCCGATCTCACCAGTCCGGGAACAATGGTGACAATAGGGGAATCGCTTCATTTGACGCTTTCAGAACATTAGTTTTACGCTTTATTCCGTGTCGTCTATGGAGCCCGGACTGTGGTCTGGCCGGAACCTATCTCCTTTTCACACCGTGGACCCGATGTTGGTTTATCTGGTTCGTACTGGGTCATATTAAGACTGCAATGCAAGGGCTGTTGGCCAGTACACCAGAGATGTCGATTAATTCGTAATTTGAAAATTGGTATAAAGTCATGATATTTGATATTAAAAAAAATCATTTTTAAAGTGAAATTCAACGGACCTGGATATCAGATTTACCAAAGAACTGGACAAGGATCCTGTGGAATCTAATAGACTCTTGTTTTGCCACAGTTAAGAAGCTCATCAAAGCCAAGCAATACCTGGTACTGCCATCAACTGTATAAAACCCTTGCCCTCAAACATCAACTGTTTTCTGTATACCTACGATTCACAAATCCAACCCCCGACAAAACCCATTGTTTCGCCCACAGTTGCCCTACCGTCAAAATTTCTCAATTTATGGACTCCGTGCTTGCTCCAATTGTCCAAACGCTCCTTCGGTCTAGATTTCCCCACCACTCCTCAGCATAATTGAAGATATAGATTCCCTAGTGATAGCAACGAACGTGTCCCCTTACCATGGATTGTTTCAAGTCTTTATTACCATAAATTCTTCATGATGAAGTCCTTAACGCCCTCAGATACTACCTGGATAAGCGTGAAGATCTCACCATTTCCACTACCACCGTTATCCGTCTCACTGAACTTGTTCTCAACAAAAAATTACAATTTCGATTTAACATAAAATCATTTCGCTTAACAGGATGTGGGCGAGAGGACTAAAGGAGAACTCAAAACCCGCTTGGCTGGAAAACATGTGGTGACACAAACATGCAAAGAGTTGCCCGCCATTTCAATCAGCCAACCACACTGATAAGATATCACCATTGCCCACTGAGAGGACCTGGCAGCAAAAATCTTTACCAGAGGCAGGCTATTGAGACTAAGTGGATTGAAACGGTGGCAACTTTTGCTCCTAGAGGGAATAAATTCTTAAGGGTGTTTCATGGAGTAGGCTACTATGATCTTCATCTATCATCCATTTTTAGCTTTTATATACTTTTGTTTCAGAAATTGGATCACCTTGGCTTGCTTGGCACAAATGATGTAATGGCCTGGGAGCGGGAGTTAACGCGTGGAGACGTTAATACCGCTGGACGTCCCACCTGTGGGCCATGCAGTAGTTGTTGAGGTGTGTCAAACAGTGGTTCCGTATTCTATATTTCCAAATCCTTTTCCTTCGGTGTTTTGTATTATTCTTGCTTGATATATTTTTGATCAAGAGTGGACTACATAATCTGGCTTTTAGCCTATTTGGCTGTCTATACCTCTTTATTAATTACCCTATGATTCAGATTCTCTTATCTGATTTCCTCTTTTGTGTCTGGTTTAACCTCCTCTTATTATTCAGATTTTTTTGTTGATTTGTACTCCCACCTCTTTTTTTTTTTTTTTTTTTGCTATTGCCAGCTGTTCTTCATTTAGCTTCTTGTGCTGGGCTACAGCTTGTTTTACTGTAGACACCTTATGGTCTTTTTTACTTGATAAAGGAACGTTTTATCTTCCGAAATGTCGGTTTTTAATTGGTTATAGTAATGTGTGAGTGTCTGTGTTCCCCTAGGGGGTTGCAATTCTCAAAGTAGTTTTTTAATTTTTGCCATTGTTTGTGAAGTGCAGTGTATCCTTTTGGGTCCACCTTAGGTGCCCTTGATTGTCAGTTGGGTCTTTTTTTTTTAGTCTTTTTGCATATTGCATTGTTGGCCAGTTCCACACTGCAGCCATTATGGCCTCCTGATCAAGCTCCCTCAGATTTCCTCGTGGTCGCTTTTTTTCCTGTTCGTTCTATGCTCACAAGCTTAGACGTGTCCAGGCTAGTTTATAGTTTTTCGTCACATCTGGAGTTTCTCAAGTACTTAAAACCTATGGCGGCCGTTCCAGCTGGCATGTGGTTAAATCTTTGCTAATAGATATAATCTGAGGTGCCGTCAGAAGCTGCAACAAACATATTATCCATCAAGCTTCTTCCCCATCATGGAAAATCTCTCTGTTGAGAGTGTTGTATCAACATCATCTCGTGCACCTCAAACTTTTTGCAAATCTTACAATTTTTGCTTAAGGTAAACAGTGAGGTGGTTTTATCAAACATGTTGGACAAGCTATATGCTACTGGACTGAAGTTTAAAATGGATCTTTTCAAAACCGTAAGAGCCAGGAAATTACACATGGGTCATTTCCATAATTCGTCATTCTACTACTGATGGTTCTTTGAAAACCAACTGTTTAATTTGGATAAGGAGAATGCATGAAAAATAACCCAAGTTCTACCCCCTTGTGATAGTGCCAAATCAGGGTCATCAGAAATCTAAATATCCCGTCGCGTAAGCGTAAGGATCAAATGTTCCAGTATCGCCGACTGGCGCCGTAAGGAAGGAGGTGATATACATCTTCAAACAATGTGGTCAATCTTTAAAGCTATCAACTTTCTGAGGCTGAAACTAAGGTGCTGTCTAGGGGCTTAAAGTTTTGCCCCACCCCTCGTCGCATAAACACTGTTATGAAATGAAGTCTTGAATATCCCAGTTTGCTAGAAGACTTCGTCTTAAAGAATATTTCTTCAAGTCGGACAGCGAGGAGGGGACTCGCCTAGTGATGATGTTGAACTCTATTGAAAAGGCATACCTTGCTCCGGAAGGAGGTTTCCCATTTTACACTACTGCGGGTAGAGACTTGTTTCTTGATGCTTACATATGTAAAGCGTGGAAACTGAGATCGTAATGTTCCTCCCAGAAAAATTTATTCAACATCAGTTCTGAAGAAGAGTGGCTATCACTAAGCTACAGAATAATCAGTCTGTAGTAATTAAGGAGGCGGATAAGGGATCAGCCATCGTTATCATGGATACGGAAGCTGTATATGCAGCGTGCAATCGGCCAATCAATTGATACTACATACTACCCCATCGTTGAAGAAAGATACTACTGCAAATTGCTCGCAAGTTACCTTGGGGCTGTTAAAAGAGGCTCATTCTGCTGGCGTTATTGACGAGGATATGCGATCGGTTCTAAATCCCACACGCTAAGCCTGGCCGTTTCTACATTCTACAAAGATTCATAAGAGTTACGACCATTTTCCTGTTGGTAGAAAACCCTATCATCAGGTGGTGTGTGGCACAGCTCAGGAAAAAAATATCTTTATTTGTGGATCTTCATATTAAACACATGTGAAGCCACTCCCATATTATGTTGAGATGACATGATTTTCCTACGCAAATTATCCACATCCATACCCCATCATGGTCCATACCTGATGAAGACTATCTTATGTACTATGGATGTTACATCATTGTACCCCAAAACAACCGGACTCATGATTTTAGTGAAGCTTGCCGTTACTATGATCCGTCAACACAACATTACGAAGGTCAACTTATCACCAAGTTCATGGAACTTGTTCTACCAGAATTAATTTTTGAGTGCCGGGGAACAACTTTATTCGATTCTGGGACAGTGATGGTACTCGTATGGCCACCTTCTGGGGCCTCGTCTATTTATGGGTCGTTTAGAAGACGAGTTTCGTTTTTGGCCTTAATTTAACCCACTCAATGGCTTCGTTAAATCGATGGACGTTTTAAATTTGAAAACGGCCAAGAAGAACTTGAGAAGTTGTTAACTTTATGTAATTCGAGACCCCCAATGATTAAAGTTTACAGCAGAAAGATCCACACAGTCCTCCAAGTCTGATATGAGGTGAGTCTTCGCAAACGGTATTTGAACGGATTTGTACTCTAAACCCACAGATACTCACCAGTACCTTCAATGGTCTTCATGTTATCCCAAACATACCAAACAGAGTCTTCCGTATAGTTGGCATTAGATTAAGGCGTATCTGCTCTTCTGATGACACTTTGAACACAAGGATTATTCAGCTTAAAGATCTATTATGGAAAGAGGGTACCACTTAAAATGATTGACAGAGAAACCAAGAAAGAAAGCTATAAGCATTCCTAGAGATAAAGCTTTTCACCTCAACAAAACAGATACCAAGTCTAAAGATCGTGTTCCTTTTGTAGTTACATATGACCCGTCACATTCAACTCTTGGCTACTGCAATCCACAAGTAATTTGCCAATATGCACTCTTCTAGACGATTCAAAGAAGCTATCTCAGAGGCTCCATGGTTGTTTTCGAAGGCCAACCTAATATCAAAGACAAGCCTGTCCGCACTACTCTTAAAGCGCCTTCTGTTGTTTCTTTGGAGAAAGGCTTCAATCCTTGTGGGAAATGCGCTGGGTCTGTAAAACATCAGAATCAATATGGGTCATCAACATCTGTTTGCGGGGAACGGAGTGTACCAGCCATGTACTGGGGAAGGAAAAAGTTTTATCAGACAGAGTCGTTGAACTGCCAGTCCACCAATGTTTGTGTATCTGATCACTTGTAAGAAAGGTGGGATGCAGTATGGTGGGCGAGACTAAAAGAGAAAATCCAAACCCGCGGCGGAACTTGTGGTGACACCAAAATCAAAGAAATAAAACCTGTTGCCCGCCATTTTGATCAAGCCAACCACACTGTGAAATATCACCCATTTTTCGCCATTGATAGACCCTGGGCCAGCAAAATCTTACCAGAGGCAGGCTCTTGAGACCAAGTGGATTGAAAAGTGGCAACTTTGTTCCTGGGGAAAAATATTAAGGGTGTGCATTGAGTAGGCACTCTGATTTCCTCTATCCCCCAATTTTAACAGGGCTTTTTTATATAATTTTGTTTTCAGACATTGGATCATCTGCTGCTTGGCAACACTGCTGTATGACCTGGGAGGGGAGTAACGCGTGGGGCGTTAATACCGCCTGGAAGTCCCACCTAGGTGGGCCATGCAATTAGGAGTTGTTGACTTTTGTCAACAGTGGTCCGTCTATTTTTTCAGGTTTTAGATTTTGGTTTTTCCAAATCCTTTTCCTTCGTGTTTTTTGTATTATTCTTGCTTTATATATTTTTAATCAGAGGGCCTACTATACTTTCTCTGGCTTTTAGCCTTTTGGATGTCTAGAACATCTTTATTCATACCCTATTGATTTCATTTCTTTTATCTGATTTCTATTTTTGTTGTCTGTTTACACTCCTCTATATTCAAATTGTTTTGTTGATTTCTCCTCCCACTTCTTGCTATCTGCAGCTTTTTCTTCATTTAGCTTCTTGCCTTGTGCTTGGCTAGTGTTTTTTACATGTAGACCCTTATGGTCTTTTTTACATTGATAAAGGAAAGTTTTGCTTTCCGGAAAGTCTGGTTTTTAATTTGTATAGTAATGTGTTGAGTGTCTTGTTCCCCTTAGGGGGTTTGCAATTCTCATTAAAGTAGATTAGGCCCTCAGCTAGCAAGATTTTATTGCCCCGTCGGAGTGGTCAGATGTAGTTGAGAAGATTTTATTATTATCCAAAATTTCCGCTGAATCCGAAAAATCGAAGTCTTGCATGCAGCAGCCAACGGTTGGTTGGGTGTGGTAAATTGATAAAAAGTGAATTTTTAAATTTCAGTCACATTTTGAAGAAAATCACCTCAAAATAATGTTTTTGTCATAAAAACTTTTATTCTACATCCCAGGATAATGAGTTTTGTATCAAATGAAAGGGATAATGTACTCTATTAGCCAAAAAACCATTATGTCACTTTATGGTATTTTTTAGCTGAAAAGGACGTAAAGTCCGAAATTTTGGGCAAAACAAAGTGCATTTTTGCTTTTTTTTCAATTAAACACTCAAAAATCACATATTTTGATTTAAAAACTGGAATTAAAATGATTCAGCATTAGAATTATGGACTATTTCTTACTTTTTATCATATATAATTTTTTTCAAGATATTTTAGTTGTTTGTCTTTAACAACAAAATGTGTCAGAAGATTACAAATTCCCTAAAAATGACCATTTACAATAGAGTGCTCAAAAGAAACTGGACCCTGATTTTTAACTCGCCATTTTGCCTCTTTTAAGTGGTATAATATCTTCAACATATGTGATTAGATACTCATTTTCTTATTTTAATTACAACAAACATTCTATCTTATCGGTTAAGGTAGTATTCACCAAGCGTTACTTTTTTTTTCTGTTTTAACAAAGCAATCGGTTTGCGAACTGTCCGGGCGTCAATTAAAATCTATGAGTTTAGTCAAGCAAATCAATATCCAGAAGAAAATCGGGCTATTTCGGATGCAGAATATTTAATGGGTTACCCACAAAGCAATTCAAATTTTTCTCATGGAGACCTTCTTGCTACTTTCTACACCTCATCATCCAAGAAAAAATAATCTAAAAAAGTAACGAACTTGATATCAGTCTTAGAATAATGAACATATTCAATGAAGAGAAAAACTGATAACCTTTCGATATAAGGAACTGCTTTGGACAAACATGTCACATCTTTTGATAATTCTTGCTATTATCACAGGCACCATTAACACAGTACTTATCTTTTGAATAATTCTTTGCTATGATCAAAGGCACCATTAACACAGTAGTACTTATATTACCGTAGCATTTCGAACATACCCCTATCATTCTGCATTATAGATTCCATGGCAGATCGCAAAACCGCCACTTATGCGAAAAAACGACAGATCAGCCTAAACCTCACTGTTTAATGATCTGTGCCAGTAAATAAAGTTAATTTAAAAAAACAAAACACAAAACAAACAAAACAAGAAGAAGTGCGTGAGTACCACGTAGTTGGGTATGTATATAGATAGTATATATAATATAGATATAGATATATATTATACTAAGGTATATTATAGAGAGATATATATAATATATATGCCATTACAAGTGCCTTTTGTTGTCTACATATTCAAAAGGCTAATTAGTGCAAACTAAGGATTTTTAACAGTTCCTATATCAAAAACGGTTTCCTTATGCGGATCGCTAAACATAATTAAAACAACAGTAAACTGAATTTTTCCATAACTTGTCTTGATTTGTTTCCAGTATCTAGGCAGTAAGCGAACCTATTCAGGAGTAATGATAACAATATCAGTTTCCTGAGTTTCTTAAACAGTTGGTTTGCTCAGTTTCCCGGATTTCCCGAGGATGGCCGCCCTTATTTTCTAAAAAATATCCTGTCTTTAATATACATATGCTTGTTCACATAATTACTAATCACTGTGGAAATAGCTAAGCACAAATCTATGTTCTTCATATAGAATCACAATCTTTGTAATAGAATCAGATCCGGATTTTTTTTATACGAAGGATCCTAAGTCAAACGACATATTCGATTTCATCCAAAAGTTTGAATTATCATTTTAGGTGAATATATTTAGTTACTACCGGCGTATCCAGACCTTGGTTTGAGGGGAACCCGAGGGCGGACGGACCTTTCCCATAGTCGCAAATTAGGCTGTGATTTTACATTGTTTTGGCATGAACCCTGGGGCGCGCGCACAGATCACCCCCAAGATACGCCACTGTTAGCTACTGTTTATTAAGCACACACAAAAAAAAATATGATTAAACAAGTATTGGGGGGAGAATTTTTTCCCACTCTCCCTTAACAATACATATTTTTGTACAGAGGAAACAAGGAAAGAGTGCAGTATGGTTAAAATGATATACAAACAGATGTTTTTCTTGGTATTGTGTTAAGATCAAGAATAAAAAGTGCATGGACAAAGCCGGGTGAAAAAGATAGTACTAAATAATTTTTGAGGTTGAAGCGCTCCTCTGAAAAGCAGTCCATTTGATTCTGTTCAAGAAATAATGGCCCCCTTCAAAACGATTTTAATGAAACTGCACAGTTTTTTAGTAAAATCTTTTTCTTCCATTATATATGCTTCACAAAGCAGGCTGCATGCTCTTTTTTGGATAGCTTGATACCCACAGCTTTCAGAAGAAATTAAAATGATTCTGAATAGGCTTTATTTCAAGGCAGAGATCCCTTTGAATGTGAAATGTGAACGATAAATCTTGTTGTTTGGAGGGCCTTCAAGTTGAATTTACAATTGTTTTCATGATATATCTGAATTAATATCTTCTTTTGAGCAAAAAATATGTCCCTCTAAAATAAATGGCGCTGAAGTCAGTGATCATTGGCTCCACCAAAAGCGATCGCGGACCTTAATTATGTTAATATTATCACACTATTTTTCTCTCTTGACAACTGACTATACATTGTATGATGAAATAATGCTCAACATCACTTGTTCTCTAAAATGATATTATATGAAGACCAAATGGTTTTATGAAAGGGAGCGTAGTATGTGATTGCTGCATATGCCTGATAACATGGTATTTTTCCTGGTCAGGTTTGTTAGATGACTGAAAAGGAATACGCATACATTTTTTATTTGATGTCTTAAGTCGTTTCAAGTTAGGTGATAATTTTCTTCAGTGGTTCAAAAACATTTTAGAACATCAGGAGGAGTACGAGTTTCTGAGTAGGCCTCCTTCGCCATGCCACATGCAATTTTCAAAGGCTGCTTTTTTGTCTGTCCCTTTTGCCCATTGAACTTTGGTATTCGCAAGTAATGTAAAATTAAAGGGTTAAGGTGGCAAAACTTTTGATAGAGGAAACTTAAGATTGTTGGCAGATCATACACTGTGTTTCTGAGTGGAATTTGGAATCTTTCAAAGCCTTTTCAATTACACTTGATAAATTTGCTTCTTTAATCACATTGAAATGATAACCTTCAAAAGTGAGAGTATGATTTAATCCATTTGAAGAAGCTGGGCTGAAATGGAGATACAACACTTTTGAACTTTGGAGATTCATTTCTGTCTTGATATTAATGCTCTTTCTTGACCTCAAATATAATTCCCAAAACTCATCAAATTGAGAATACCCTTAACTGTATGTTTAACCTTAAAAAGATGTATCGCTTTGGGGGTAAGGTACTGATGAAGTCCGTTGTGTGTTGCCGCAACGTTTGTATTTTTTCTGTTCTGTTCTTGTGGTAACATCTTCCATTATATGGTTCAATGAAGTATACATCAAAGGGTCTTTTTATTAAATTTATTTGCAAATGGGTGGCCAATGACAGAGTAAGCGGATTGCCCTTGCAATATTATGGTGATGGTTTGGTGGTCTCGAATGATTGATTCCACTTCTGGGTGGTTTTTTTTGGTCTTCGCTAAGATGGCGAAGATTATTCAATTCAATAACAAGATTTCAGAGGTTTGACAAAACTAGGAACTATCTTTTTTCCTTTTTCCTATCCCAAATCGTGGTAATAGGAATAACCTTTGTGTTTTCAGCTCAAAATTTTATCCTGAAGATAAAAAAAATAACACTTCCGTTAGTGTTTGTTCGGTATAAATATTACAGTTTAATGCTTTCACTAATTGGACAAAGGATATATAAAACAGAATTGGATTCCAATTCCGGAGAAAATGTTCCAAAACAAATCAAGAGAAAAGAGATTTCCAAAAATGAGAGAGTCGGGGTCAATCCGTTTCACCCATGAATGCTTTAAAAGACAAAAATACAATTCTTTAAGGAATGGTTTAATTAGTTGGGATTTGTTTCGGGAACCACAATGAATTCAGGATAATGTGTTTAATATTTCGATTCCCTCGTGTGGCGGAAATGAAGGGGGAAAAAAGTTCCAAATGTATTTTCAATTCGAGAATCGGGCACCTGTTGACGTTGAAAAATAAATTGATTGATTTTTTAGATATGTTGGAAGAACCTGACTGGAAATTGGTTATTAATGTAACTTTCAAATGTACCAATCAAACCCAGTAAAGATCTTTAAATTTAAGGTTTTCCACAGGTCAATTTGCACAAACCAATTCCTTCACAAGATCGAGAAAGGTTTTGTTTACCCAACTGGTTATTACTTCTGTATGACGTTGCCAGAATCCATGATCCTTATTGTGTGAATGTACCAAGAAGTCTCTACTGGAAGTGTTTTATATCAATAAATACTAAGGAGTCTACTAAGGCTAAGTTTGCGACAAGATTTGATATGAAAAAAAACCACCAGGGACACCTCCAAGCATGACACTTTTATTAATTCCACGTGTTATGCCGAAAATTTTATAATTTACAAGGGCAGATTTCCCATCAAAATAACCCCGGTTTCGTCGCATTTTCAATTTGCTCAAATTTAAAATCAAAAATGAATATAAAACGTGCTAAAAAAACTAGAGCAAGATCAAGGGACTATTGACGGAAAGCCTCATTGATCTTTGTGATGGTCCTTGGTACATTTTGTTTATATGCCCATGGCGACATCAAGATGGATGTGAGAGAGGTGCGTTGTGTTTGAAAATGGGGGTTCTTGTCTTTGTTCTTCGTTCACTGTTTCTGAGTTTTGATAAATTTAAAAAACTATACAAACGAAAAAGAAATGAAAGAACACCCACAATCAAAATAATTCCGCAGATGTTCTTTTAAATTTGCATCCAAGGATTACACATGGTGTACAGGGATATGTGTACAACATAGATATGCACAAAACATAGATAGGACAACAAAATATGGCACCGCTCCACGTATCCAATCATGGCGAGGTTTCCCTCGCATGTCGAGTTT
>JAMKCH010005183.1:0-56264 GCA_023653785.1 Ophioderma brevispina | reverse complement strand
AAGGGTCAAGGTCCTGTGATGATTTGATCCAGTGGCCCCTGCATGCCACTCCAATGCAAGAGAGATATCAGTAGCTTCCCACAATTGCATTGCTTCTAATGGAGGCTTTGTACAGTAACTTATGACAAACTTTGCATTTTAAGAATGTTCATCTCTAACGCTCACATGACTACTTTTACAAAAATCTCCATTGGAGCAATGTATTTTGGGAACGCTACTGATATCGTCTCTTCTCCAATGCCGCCATGGCATGCCATGTCCTATGAGCCGGGCCTTGCCAGGCATTTCTGCCCCATATAGGCTCCATATGTGTGTTGTTGATGATGGCAATTGCCTCACTTGCATTTTCTTTCGCGGTCAGTGCAGTAGTATTTTGTATACTGCTAGGGATAATTAATATATACTGCTGTAAGGGATACAGAGTTGAGTCTCAATTACAGCTTAGAAATCAACTCTTCAAGATTTTATGTATTGTTATTTTACCATGTGCTATGGATGACCAACCAAACCACGCACAATGAGTGCAATGGATACTATATGTTTTTGTCGTGTCGCAAGGCTACCCGACAATAGAAACCACTGTCGCAAAATTGCGAGGAGTCTATTTCTATAGCTAAGGTCATTTCATTAAATGTTTCTTTATGAAAAATGATCTACGTACTACTATTAATTTTTGGAGTTTTTCGTTTTGGTGTGTAATGCGATGCAATTTCAGACAAAAGAATAACATAATTGCATGTTTGAAATGGGGCCTTAAAAAAGCATTTCTTGATTTTAGTCTCTGTGAAGACTTGCTTTTTGATGGGAGTTTGGTTAAAACGTTGCAGGGATAGATTAAAGGGTGAGTACAAATAGGAGAGTTATAAGTAAAAAAATATCATGCCACGATATTATACTACGTAATGATTGAAGCTTTTCCCATGTATTGTGTTGATATTATTTAAAGACGAAGTTTAGGTAACATCTTTATTTGAAAAGACACGAAGGTGTAACCTACATTAATTAAATCTTAAAATTTGAGGATTCATTTGTTTAAACACATTTTGCGCCCAATCTTGGGCGTTTTTTTCTATTTTCTTTATTTGAAATGACAGGAAGGTGTAACCTATGATAAATTGAAGTTATCACTTGGGGATTCAGTTTTATCACATTTTACGCCAATTGGGCGTTTTGTTTATATTTGCCTTGATTTGAAATGATAGGAAGGCGTAACCTATGTTAAATTAAAAGTTATAACGTGGGGATTCAGTTTTAACACATTGCGCCCAATTGGGCGTTTTTTTATTTTCTTTATTTGAAATGATAGGACGTGTAACCTATGTTAATTAAAGCTTATAACTTGGGGATTCAGTTTTAACACATTTTGCGCCCAATTGGCGTTTTTTTCTATTTTCTTTATTTGAAAGACAGGACGGTGTAACCTATGTAAATTAAAGATTATAATTGGGGATCAGTTTTAACAACCTTTTGCGCCCAATTGGCATTGTTTATTTTCTTTCATTTGAAATGAGGAAGGGGAACCTATGTTAAATAAAAGGATATAACTGGGGATTCAGTTTACAAATTTTGCGGCCAATTGGGCTGTTTTTTCTATTTTCTTTATTTGAATATAGGAAGGCGTAACCTATGTTCAATTAAAGCTTATACAACTTGGGGATCCGTTTTAACCACATTTTGCGCCCAATTGGCGTTTTTTTCTATTTTCTTTATTTGAAAGACAGGAAGGTGTACCCTATGTTTAATTAAAGCTTATACCTTGGGGATTCAGTTTTAAACACATGCCACCCAATGGGCGTTTTTTCTATTGTATTTATTTGAAATGACAGAAGGTGTAACCTATGTTAAATTAAAGCTTATAACTTGGGATCCGTTTTAACAAATTTTGCGCCAATGGGAGTTTTTTCTATTTCTTATGAATGATAGGAAGGCGTACCTATGTTAAATTAAAAGCTTATAACTTGGGGATTCAGTTTTAACCATTTGCGCCCAATTGGGCGTTTTTTCTATTTTCTTTATTTGATGCTAGGAAGGTGTAACCTATGTTAAATTAAAGCTTATAATGGGGATTCAGTTTTAACACATTGGCCCCAATTGGGGGTTTTTTTTATCTTTTCTTATTTGAAATGCCAGGAAGGTGTCAACCTATGTTAAATTAAGCTTATAACTTGGGGATTCAGTTTTAACAAATTTTGCGCCCAATTGGGCGTTTAGTTTTCTATTTTCTTTATGTGAAATGATAGGAAGGCGAACCGATGTTAAATTAAGCTTATAACTTTTAGGGTTCAGTGTAAAACATTTTGCACCCAATTGGGCCGTTTTTCTATTTTCTTTATTTGAAATGACAGGGGGGTAACCTATGTTAAATTAAGCTTAGAACTATGCGAGGTCAAATGTCACACACCATCAAAGGTGCAATGGGATATCAAGTTGTAAACAGGTGATTGGTTCTACTCCATCTTATTCGCTCATGTAGCCAACATCTACTTTATCATGTTATGAGATTTTCTTTTTTATACATTTTCTGTAATAAAAGTGCAACTTAAAACTAAAACCATCTACTCCTTAAATGCTTTTTTAATGTTTGTTGCTTATTTCGTGTAAAATTATGCCTGGCGACCCGACACAGTTTTTTTATAAATACTTGTTTGGCTATGGTTGGGCCTTTGGAAGGTTTTTTGAGAGGGTGGTCTGGGTGGGTCACATTTTCTAAGTGACACCTGTCAATCAAATTTGGACACCAAATAGAATATAACTGTATGTGTTGCCATAGCTGGTAAGAACAGGCTATGATAAATGGTTTTCGATATACACTGTAGGCCTAGGGGTAATGAGAATTTAGGGGAACAATTTTTCCTTCAAAAAAGGAGGCAAATTTCATAAAAAAGGGACACCCTAATTTATATTAAGAAACTCTATAAATCAGGCGGGAACACATATTTTTTTTTGAGGAACTGTGAACATTTTTTTCCCAAATATTAGCTTTGAAAAACACTTTTTGACTTTTAAAGACAATTGGTGATTAAATCATGTGTTGGCAACTGAGTAAGATTTACTGACCAACCTTGAGATACATGACTGAGTCTGAGCGCATACCAGTAACTAATAGGAATTCACAACTCTCTCATGAACCCACAATAGTTTCTAAGCAGTATTAGACCTAATCAATAATCCTATTAACTACTGGACCTCTAGTTCCCTTCACAGCTTGTACCTTCAAGCATTGAGAGATACATGTCAGGCTGGAAGGTGATGTCTATGCGTTACCACAGTACATTGGTATGTATTAACAGAGTTGCTTGTCTCTTTCTTTGCATTGGTGTATATTAGGAAGGTCTCTAATAAGTAATATGCCCTGCTATGGAATAAAGCACAATAAGCAATGAGTTTTTTTGCACAATATAGTACATTGCACACAGCTGCAACTCGTGCTTTATTCAGTATGCGGGCATATGACATCCTGCCAACATGAGAACCCAAAATTAAGAATAATGGGGCTTATTATATTCAACGAAACGAATGAAACAGCTCAGTGCACCCATTGGTTACACGCTTTTATTCGTCAGAGTGTAAACTGTACGATCACGGAATAAAGCATGTAATCCAATGGTTGCACTTAGCCGGTTCATTTCGTTTCATCGAATATAAAAGCCTGTATTTCCAGTCCTGCTAAGTCCTGACTTGACTGGCCTATCTTTTGCAACCTGACATATTTTACTTGGCCCTCAAGTCATGCAAAAATGAACTCGGGACCGATGTACAACAATTTTGTGCTCAACTTAACGATTCTCTAATGAGTCCATGTTTAGCAAAGTTACTTACTTTTGGGCTGTAAGACATCGGTAGACAGCCTTAAAATGTTTTAATAGTTTTCAGAATAAATATAAAATCTGTAAAAGAGCATATTTTGATGCCTTTTCAGAGGACGATCATTTCACTTCACAGACTAAGTCAAAACCGGAAATCCAAGTGACATGAGAAAGGTTAATGTCATACATGTGCGACCCAATTTTGTAAACATTTTAAAAAACCCCATGATATCCTTCCAGTCGCAGTACGGTCGTCAGCGATCGAATTCTGCTCATGAGCATGCGTAACAGTTGATCTTGGGTCAAAGTCCGGTTTTGTGCATGCTAATCGCTCGCTTTGACTGGAAGTATGTTACAGGCTTCCGGCGAAAGAAATTGTGTAAAAATACCCATACCCGTTTTGTAGTGATCTCGCCACAACCGGACTCGTCCTAGTTTGCAGTATGATGTATTGACATAGCGTGAATTATAATGCGCCACGTACGACAGCGATCATGAGCTCTCACTTCATATAGTATGCTTCTCTACTCTCTGTTCGACGGACTTTCCCGATTTATTTGGGTCTTTAATTTCAGCTGACCTCTGTGCTGACCTACCGGATGCTGTCTTGCGCCATCATACTAAAATCCAGGGAGTTTGGACGGAGAAAGTGGAACTTGAAATTTAAGAACATTTTTTTAAAATAATCCTCGTGAACGGGTAAAACAAACGTGTGCTGTACATGACGGCATTTCTCAAGATCTTGTAAGTATCATTGACAGCCAAAAGAAATTTCTGTTAAAGTCACAAGCACTGTGTATTTGAGTGCTCGTACCATGAATACATAGGTATTTCTTATTTGTACGCTGGTCCGAAAAGGAAGTTCTCGTAACTTGAGGTCCAGTCCAATGTTAAGTCAGCCATAAAATGTGTATGTAAAGACCTCTAGTTACGATTATAGGACTGGTATTGGTCATGAACACCTCATCAGGAAACCCTTCATGGGTTGTGTCCGATGTCTGATCCACCTCAAGGCCTCTTGTGGAGTACAACAGGGGCAAAAGTCTCCTGACGCTGCAGGGAGAGCTTCAGAAGTCAAGAAAATATTTCAGTTTTGTTTAAAATTTCAGAAATCAGGATATCCCTATTTTTATTGCAATTGGAAAGTTCAAAAATAGGGATGATTCCACTAAAAAGCAGGGAAGGTTGGCGTATGTGTTAGACCTGCTGGGCAGTTTTGTCATAAAATAAGCGATTTTGTAATTAGAATTGGGATCCCAGATTGTACTTAACGGCAGAGCTGGAAATGCCAAGTTGTTATGTCCATCCATGATGAAATAGTGCCACCTCAAGAAAAATGACCTCTAACTTGACTAGCCACTGAACCAATAAAAACAACCAATGGATGAGCGCAGAAACATACATGGCGCTATTTCTGGTATTCAAATGTAAGGCCGTTTCCAGCAGCCGTTGAATTATTTTGGAGATCTCCGATATTAATTATTCTATTACAAAATTCCTTCGTTTGTGACACATAGACATGTCGAGCTTAACCATTCACAGGTATAGTTTACTAGCCAGTTAAGTTACCAATGCAACTGTGTATAAATCTCATAAGTGAAAAATGGGTGTGCCGCTTTAAAAAAAATGTGCTTATTATTGCTTTAATGAATAAATATGAAGATTTGCTCTTCACTTAATGTTCCAGCATTTCCCACTTGCCATATTGTTGTTGTCATCGTTGTATTCCTCCAGTCTTGGAGAACAGCCAAAAAT
Organism: Ophioderma brevispina; assembly: GCA_023653785.1. Lineage (NCBI taxonomy): Eukaryota > Metazoa > Echinodermata > Ophiuroidea > Amphilepidida > Ophiodermatidae > Ophioderma > Ophioderma brevispina. Next base: position 50,703 of record JAMKCH010005183.1, on the reverse strand, counting down.
AGCTGAAATGGGTGGGGGAAATATGAAGGAAACACAAAATTTGAAAGTTTAACCAATACACATTTAACCAATCCCCCCCACAGGAATCTAAAAGCTACCCGCTGCATCTACTACACTACATCCACACGTGTGTAATCACCAAAAGACAAGTCTCATATGCATGCACAAATATAGCTCCTGGAAGCAGTTACATATTGCAAGCAATGGATCACACAATGTCATTGCGTAAAATGTCAAGTAAAAATGTGCAGTCAAAGTTTGATGTGCCATGCTCGCTGTATGGCCATATTTTTTTTGTGCTATGATAGACAGATGAATACCTTTTCATGACCTTTTCTCTTAAAAACAGAAGCAACAACTCTTCGGCTTTTATGTATAACACTGGAAAATTTATGTACCAGTCATAAAATATGAAACCCTGCCAGTTTGATCATTTCCATCCACATATAGGAAAATGCATAAAACCAGGGGGATGGAATTAAAATGTATGACATGAATTTTAAAGGTGCTTGTTCCGATTTTTGTCTATCGGGCTCTCTACTGATATGAGACCTGAACTCTAGTACACAATGCATCAAGTACCGTGGGAAACAAACTTGCGGTTTTGATGCTAGACACGATAATGCATAGTGCAACCGCCATATTCACTGACTGTGCTAATATTATGGTTACTCATTACACAGAGTTTTTATCTGTATCTTGAGAAAGGAATGGATTTGAAAGCTGAGATTTCATGACGACAAAGAGAAAAATACGGCCTTTATCTTGATATAAAAATTTATACTACTTCTGGGTAAATCGTGGGGGGGGGGGCGATCGGAACAAGCACCTTTAATTAGCAATTTCTGCAAAGTGGCAACTGCAACTTGTAGTTTGGATGTGCTCTTTAAGGCTTATTATATTCAACGAAATGAAACGAAACGGGCTCAGTGCACCCATTGGATTACACGCTTTATTCAGTGATCGTACATTTTACACACTCTGACGAATAAAGCGTGGAATCCAATGGGTGACACTGAGCTGTTGTTTAAGTCAATCTTTATAATAAGCCCTCTTTAAAAACATCCCTCTCAAGCCATAGCTTGTTCTGCTTCAGCGATCAATAATACCAGCCTTTCTTTTTTGTACGTAACACTATGTACAAAAGGTTATTTATCTTGTAGTTCATAAATATCTGATAGCTGTCTATTATTATAAAACAGCACATATTCACACTCAACAATAAAACTACTTTTGCAATATAAAAAAAGCACTTAACACAAATTTTACAATTTTTTGGCTTTGTCATCTGCATGTGCAATGTATTGTGTATCATATTTTGCAATTCAAATAAATATTATTAATTTTCATATAAGTAGCATTTAAAAAATAATTGCGCACTCTGAACTGCGTAATTGCTACATGTACTTCACAATTAACTACCTTCAAATTTGCAAAAAATAATTAAAGCTTTTAAAAGTGAGCAATTACAAATTGATAATGCATTCCGGGGGTGCTCACATTCGATTTGTGTAGGGACATGCCTCTGAGAATCTGCAAATGTGCACCCATGGCGATACCAATTTTTCAAGAAAAACTAACCTGTTGGTGGACCAGAGGCCTAAATTTTTGGCCAAAAATAAAGATGGGTGACCCAATCAACAACTTCTACCCCTCTCCCCTTTACTCCATCAAAATTGAAGTTTTGGTATCAGAAAGAAGTACATATTTTTCTCATTATTTCGTCACGGTGAAATATGAAGCCCAGAAAATGTTTATGTTATGAACAAAAACATCAACAAATTTGATTAACACTCGCTGCCCTTATAATATTTAGTCTCTTCGGCTGAACTGATTTAAAGGTGCTTGTTCCGATTTTTGTCTATCATGTTATCTACTTGACATGAGAGCCTGACACTTGGATAAACTGGCCATCAAGGGTTGTGGGAAACACACTAGCGGTTTGATGCTAGACGCGTAATGGAATAGTGCTACGCCCTATTTACTACAGTTTTTTGTCAGTATCTTGCGAACAGAATAGATTGTCAGGAGGATGATGAGAAAAATAAGCTTTTCCTCTGATATCAGAATTGATACTACTTCTGGGTAAATCAGGGGGAGGGGGGTGCAAAACCGAATTGAACAAGCACTTTCAACTCAAAATTTGCAATCAGATGTTTTTGTGAAATTCTTCCAAATGAAGAAAACATGAAAAATCACATCATAATCAGGTCATGTCACCCACCTTTAACACAAATTTGCACAATTTTGATACAATTTCCAACATTTTTTTGGTAGTTTTCTTAAATGCCGGTGCTCCTCCCACAATATTTAAAAACATTTTGACAAAAAAGGACCAATCATTTGCCAAAATTGACAAAAATGAGACCCATGTATGAAGCATGTCCCTATTATGGTCATCTGTACTGAGTCTTCCCCCCACTATTTTATTAAACCTGTTTGCTCCACCTAACATATCGCAATTTTAATAAGCTCGGTGTACATGCATTAGCTTTATGAGAGCTATTCCGGTATTATGAGCCTGCGTCAATTAATCTTTTGAATGCAATAGTATTCCCAGCTGTTATGAGAACATAATAATAATTTTTAACTCTCTGTGTCTCTCCTCTTTACAGCACCAACCTACACAGTTCAGAAGTAAACAAATACTTCTTTATTGCCAGCAGTGTTACAGCAGCCATCTGGAATTGTACAAATAATACTTGGCAACTAGTGCTGATCAGCATCACGGTCTGGATATGAACTCTGCCTAGGCTTTATAATGTGTCAGATGCGAGATTTTCATTAACCTAAGACCAGTATTACTGACAATAAATTCTGGGCAGTCTGTTATGTGTATATGAAGATTTATATCTACAACACCCTTTCATGCCAACTTAACTCAACATATGGAAGTAAGCAGTTGGGAGCATAGTGGCTTTTGAGTGAGGAGCTTGGCTCCTGGCAGTATATACCGTACGTAGAATATATGCAGCGTATCAATTAACAGTTTCCTTTGCACAGAAGTATTTTGATACATTACTGCCATAATGATTTGCCGGTTTCCAGCTTGGACAGCCAAGAACTGGTATTTTTTTCATCTTGGATGTGCTCCTCAATGCTTTTATTTTAACACCGCTGACAATTGCCTTATGGGTAAGCACTTGGGAGTTGATCTACAACATTGTCGAAGTCATCGCAACTGAAGAATACTTGTACGTCGCCTTCTGGATTGTTCTCGCATTGGGTAGCTTGATTGTGTTGACGATATACCTCGTTCAACACCCCGTGAGACCGTGTGTAGCACCAGAAAGAACTTCACCGGCTTTTAATGCCGTCTTTCTGCGAGTGGAAATGTACATCATTTTCATGGCGCGGATGGCAGTATGGGTGAGCCTGTGGGATGTGATCGGTTATTCTAAACTAAACACAGGGTTAGCTGTCGTTATAGGTCTTGCAGGACTTGTTGCTTGTGCGTCGTACTTAACAGCGGGTGTCTATGCCCATGAACTTGCATCTTGATTGTCGCAGAAACCATGCAATCAGGTAACAAGATTTCGGGTAGATCCAAAAGAAAACGAGGCATCTTGACGCAGAAATTCTATTCATAATCGATGGCCTTAGTACCAGCCTTATTATCAGATACCTTATTATAGCTTTGTGGAGAGGCGCTTTTAATTTTTTTCGACTGTACCTACTGCCGAGCGACCCCAAAATTTCCGCCTGGGTAACCATCATAATAGGATACACCAGTTCTCTGGCTTTTAGTCTATTCCAATTTCCGCTTTGCAATATCTGGAACTGTCATCGTCATGGAAACAGATAATGTGGGAACTGGTAAACTGGTTCTACGCTTTTGTCATGATGGTCTGGCTCTGGTGTAGGATTGTTTGGAAATGTTTATTATACTTTTTACTCGGGACTGAAGACCTTCAGAGACCTTTCACCTTGTCGTATCATTTGTGATGCACATAATCTCTGTACTATTTGACCATGGGTAATGGATTTCCTTTGAAATGCTCGATTCCCGTTCTTCACAGCGCCTGATGGCACTTTAGCAGATGGTAGTGTGGGGGTGCTGTTCAAAAACCTACCTGAAGCATTTTTCTGTAAGTCAATCCCCGGGGGGCCACTTGTTTTTCAAGGTGGATAATCATGCTGTGTATGGCCTCCCAAAACGTCCTAGCGCGTATTGCACTTGGCAAGAAACACAAGTAATTTGCATGACAGTTTAAAACTACACCCTAAACAATATTTTGACATAAGTTTGCTACCCTAAACATTCCAACGTCATAAAATGGGCCTTTAAACCATACACTAACCCTCGACTATATGTCCCCCCGATTAAGGAAACTTTTTCACAGATGATTTCATTGAAGTTTCGTATTTTAATATCAATTTGGGTGCGTTTTCTTGGGCCTAATAAGTTTACAATTCAAATCCATTACATTTAAATTTCAAGTCTTTTTAAGTTGTCCTAATATCTTTGGAATTGATGACTGAGTCTTGTCGGATGTCGTAATTATTGAAGTTTTTTTCTGCAATTTCAGCCATGTCCATCAGCATTGAACTAAACCTGCACTGAATATTCATGAACTTTTTTGATTAAATAAATTAGGGACCGACCCTAATTCCGTTTCTGCTCAACAATTATACACGTTGTAAATGATCAGTCACAAAAAGCAGACTTGAAACTCCTAAGGCTTTACTTGTGTTGGAGCGATGCCCGACGACATAGAGAACAATGAGCTAAAATAAAGGGGCTCACATGGTTAACAATCACTCGGGGAAACTACCATGCGAAATCAGGATAAATCAGGAACAAACACTCTATTTTTCTCAGCATTTTTTTTAATGTTATTTTTTTACAAGTATTCAAAATAATCACAACCCTAAACGTATTTTTCGAAGTGAAAATCATACCCTAATTTTGAATTTTGATGATTTTGATACCCTAAACAATGTACGTGCGTACATCGCCTGGTCTCAAAAAACGACCCTAATTACACGTTTTTGTACATGAGCATGATATCCACCTTGGAATACAAGTGGCCCCCCGGGAGTCAATCTCTTTAATTCAATCCTACTAAAAATGATTTTATAAATGTGGGGATTTTAAAGAAAAACTGGCACATTTTAAAAATAGTACACCCTTAAGAATTTCAAAATTGATATTTTTGCATGCTTGTAAAGCTTTTATATACATTAGCCCTCTCCTGAAATGATTAAGCCTAAATCAGCCATAGGCGTAAATCCTGGGGGGGATGGGGGGGGGGATATATCCCCCAATATTTTGATGAGGGGGGATGATCAATACGATCATCCCCCCCAATGTTGATGCCCATTCATGTGTTTTTGACCAAAATTAACCTAATATTTTACCATAATAGTTTAAAAATGGTAAATTTCCGCGCGATTTGCGCGCATTTTTTTTTTCAAATTACAAATACATTTAACGATGTAAAAATTTTTAGCGCGCTTCGCACGCACATGTGCCAGTAATGTCTTTTTCAGCAAACCCCCTTTTAAATTTTCATCAACTCCATCCCCCCCATGTCACAAAGAAATTTTAAAGCCACTTGAAATCACGCCCTTATGGGTAAATAGATAAATGGATAACGAAAAGACTCCATAAAAATTGGACATTACTCCCACATCAGTGCAAATCTACAAAGTTTACCCAACTTGAACTAAGTTTAATTTACGAAGAAATGTGATATTTCTTTTCTAGAACCTGATGTCTACCTATGTATCTGAAGATGACAGCGAGAGTACCACTCTATTAAATGCTGACAGTAAGGACCTCAAGAAAACACCGGACAATACAGATACTGAACAAACTGAGTTACCCAAACAAGTTGAAAAAACACAATCAGAACAGTGAAAATCACTACATATGCAGAGATTTTTTAGAGGTTTCGTGATTCCAGCACTTTCTGTTTTATTCATTGTTCACTAGATATCCTTGAGAAAAGCTTATTCACAACTTTTTAGCTGATCCCGACTTTGCGGTTTTATGTCATGAGCAAATGCTCATTTCCCACGGTCCCATAGGCCACTGTGCTATAATTTCTGTCCGTTTACAGACAGAAAATACAAAATTTCAAATTTCTTACACGCACGACCAAATTTGCACGCAAGATTTGGCACACACAGATTACTTATATTAACGGTTCTGATGATATGAAAAGCTCAACTTTTTTTTAGGTAAGTCGGGGGGACAAGGCTCTGGATCACGAAATACCCCTTTAATTTATAGTACTCTTTGTGTTTAAAGGCACTATCAGAGATCCACCAAAAAGAGTAAAATATTTTAAATTTGTAGGAGAGAATTTAGTTATATTCCAATTAATTTAAAATTCACATTAACATTATGAATTCACATTTTTTTTCAAACAAAAAAAAGACCAAAAGGAAGAAAACAGCAGTATTCAAAAATATTAATCTTCATTCAATTATGTGTTGCAGTAATTGTCCGTATGAACAGGAATGACTAAAATATCTAATTTTGTCTTTGGGTCATTCCATGCCAAAACACCAAGGTGTGGAACCCACCCTCTCAGATTTTGTTGAAATTGCAGTCAAAGGTACATTTTATGGGGCTACAGAGGAGGTCAAAAGGAAAAATTCAAATTCCATTCCGTTTTGAAGTTATGGGCTCTCAAAGTTTTACGACTCTGACTATAAAATTGTGATTCAGTATTAAAAAAAACTTTATTAATGCTATTTATATAATCAGTAGTTGCCACTTGTTGCATCAATAACAAAGCAAGTACAATTTCTTTGTATCCCCCTAGTAAAAATAGGCCCTCAAATTAGGGTTGCAAAGGGGTGGAAAGTTTCTGGGAATTTTGGAAACTTTCCCGGAAACTTTCCGGGAATTTTGAAGGGCCCGGGAATATTGGGAATTTTCGGGAATTTTCAATTTTGGCATTTTTAAGTTTTAAACATTTTAAAACATTTTGTCCCCAGGAAAAAAATAAAAACCATGTTTGTTAGGCCTTTCTTTCAATTGTGTACTGTGCTAATATGACATATTGCTATAGGCCAATTAATAAAGGCTTTATTTCAGATTTTTATCAGAAACAAAGGTATCTAGTCAGGGCACTTGATAGAAATCTAGCCAAAATCGTCGAAGGTCATATGTGCATTCCCAAGTTCACTACCACAGAAGTATTTGTAAAGATCTTGTTTTGTTGCACTATAATAGACTTAAACTCATTGGAAGTGTGGTTTCTAAAATCGCAAAGGCTCATTTTGATCATTTATTACAACATTTTACAAAACTTGAAGACTTGGTCTATTTTGTTCAAGTATAATTTAAATTTGTAATTTTATGATACTGTATTCATCACAGAGATATTACATTCTAAATTAACAAGGAATATTCACAAATTATCAAAAGTGTAAATAGCCTGCTTGTAAAATAATTATGACTTTTTCTTTGAATCTGGAAGCAAGATTTCATGTCATTGTTTTAATAGCAATTGTATACCCTACTCAACCTACAATGGGCTAACAGATAAAAAAAAAATGTGGAAATTTGGATTTCCAAACTGTTGGCATAACCAGGCCTTTGTCAAATAAGGGGGAAGAGGGATGCTGAGCATTTTCATAAAGGGGGCAAATTTGGGTCCGTCTCCATAACACTGTTACAAAAAAAAGGTCCGCTCATTTGTTGTTTGGGCTGGTGGGGAGGGAGCACCCGCACTCAGACCCCCCCCATTCCTCACTGTTTTCCAAAAAGCATTTGAATTGGCCTAATTTCCACAGAATTTCATGCTTGTTACAGGAACAATTCAAACCACTTAGTTAAAGTTGATTTTGAAGACTAAGTTCTCAGAAATTAAAGGTAACACTGCCATGGGTGGTTAAATGGTTTTTACAGGATACAACTACTACATGTAGACCAGTGATCTATGAGTGAATAGAAAATAAACTGACCAAACCATGTAGTTTTTGTAACGATATTGGTGGTTATATTCTTTTTCCTCAGTTTAAAACATACTTTTTTAATCTACTAATTTATGTTCTACTGAGCATTTCAGTTGTACAGAGTACCCGTATAGTCCTAATCTTAAACATAAGGACCTTCCATATTATCAATTTCACAATTTCAAAGATTGTTAATGATCCCATAAATTCCCGTTAATCCAAAATTTCCATGGAAAATTTCCTCTTCCCACTCTGGAAAATTCCCGGGAATTTTTGCAACCCTAGCCTCAAAAGTTGCCATGGTGCGAAATTGACTAAATGGCAAACATAGAGGGTGCTTATTTTGATGCGTACACCTGATATGAGTTCTAGCATTGAAAAATATTAGGCATACACTATAACATCATTGTGTATATAATTTTTGTTTTGTATTTGTGTAATGTCTTCAGTTAAAACAGATGAAGCAAAATTTGGCCCATTGTTTTTGGTTTAAATTTTTCCAGAATTCAGAAACCTTTACCAGAAAAAGTGCAAAATTTGACTAAGTAAATAGAAAATTTGAACTGTTCAACCTAACATGTCCATTGTAAGGAATTGTTTTTGGGACCTGGTGTTGGATGTTCTGAATCATCAACATCTAAAGTGGTCTGTGTGATGAAAAAAAATCCCAAAAATATATATTTGATAGTGAAGGTTTCTAAATTCAGCAACTTTAAACCAACTGAGCTTACTTTTGCTTGATATGGTAATCCACTTTTTTCACTGAAGACATCAAATACAAAACAAACTTCTATCACAGTGAATGTTATAGTGTATGCTAATTTTCCATGCTAGAACTTCATATCAGGTGTACTCGTCAAAATAAGCGCCCTCCTATGTGTGTCCCATTTAGTCCATTTTGCACCATGGCAACTATTTGAGGGACTATTTTTACTAGGGGATAACAAAGAAATTCTACTTGCTTTATTATTGATGCAACAAGTGGCAACTAATGATGGGGTAAGGTATTGTGTGTGCATTATAATTTTTTTTAATACTGAATCATATTTTTAGTCCGAGTCGTAAAACTTTGAGAGCCCATAACTTCAAACGGAATGGAATTTGATTTTTTCTTTTGACCCTTCCTCTTTAGCCCCTAAAAATGTACCGTTGACTGCAATTTCAACAAACTCTGAGAGGTTTGGTTCCACCACCTTGGTGTTTTGGCATGGAATGACCCTTTATAGGCTGCTTTAAGTCTTAATAACTGGCAGGGTAGTAATATAGGCTATACTTGTTATGGACATTCAAAAATGCTGATTTATGAATTTTTTTTTTAATTTTCTGAGTTGCAAATTACTGATATTTCCTCCTTTAATTTAGGCGGGATAAGACTGTTTTAGTATATTGTAGGTGCTTTTGCTATATGGTCTCATATAACTTGAGTTTATAATGTAAGGTAATCTTGAATGTTATTTTTTGATGTCAAGATGGGCATTAAAAAAGCTTATGAAAACATAACAAGCATACCACACCATGACAGACAGTAGAGGGGTTTAGTGCAAGATGGCCCATCTCAATAGCGGCCATTTGTCATGTGTATTCTCATTAAGTGGTTATTACCTGGCCAAATCTAACAGTGGCAGCTATTGCCTGTGGTAAATTTTTTTGCCCTAAAAAACCCTCGATGTGTATATGTCATAGTATGGGTAGTATCACTTAAAATAACTCAGATATGTGGTGCAAAATGTTCCTCTTTGGGTCTCATATCACATGGGCAAAGTGGCAGCACCAGAAATTTTTTCCATTCAGGAATCAGGTGACCGCCTGAATGACCAAGTGACCTTCCACCTGCTACCTCACCCCACTTAAGAGGCCCTTGTCCAAATGTGTAAGCTATACCATGTTATAATTGATCCATCACTACACTACAAAGCTAGAGTAAAGTTGATAAAGTGTCAACCAAAGGTGTAATGATAGCTTTGATAATAGAACCCTACGGCCAAACAATGGGGTTGAGGTCCAGTAGATGACTTTTTAGAGTTGGGTCGGTCGACTCTGGAAAAATGGGGATAAAAAGTAGATGGAAAAACGAAGGTTTAAAATGGAAGGGGAGGAAGGAAGATCGGCACACGCTTTTTCTTTTCTTTTTAATGTCATAGCAAACTGTTTGAAACATGTTTTGTTTGTATTATAAGTTAATCAAACACGACAAATCAAGTTGATTCTTACCTCAAAAATGCATCTTTGTACATTAAAACCCAACTACCATACTAAGCAACTGTTTTAAACATCCTTTTTTTACATTTCAAAAAGTTAAAGTTGCAACAATGAGGATATTCACATATCAGGTGTCCCTAAAAAAAATCGAAAGTACTGATTTTTTGCCGCTGATGTCAGCTTTCTCATCAGAATAACCCAATCTGAAAGATTAAGCTGAATGCTTCTTATGGTACAAAAATTTTGAAAGGTTTAATTTCATATAGGAGCAAATACAAAATTCACCTATGTTTTATATTGAAAATAAGCAAATCAATCAACTTTTTCCTCTCTTTTAGGCATTCTGTAGCCATACAGGTAAGAATGCATGAGTGTCTATTCTTATACAATTTCTTATGACACAATATTTGTGTGTCTCAAAAATCTCTTGTTTCACCTTAAAATGAAAAAAAACTTTTTAGGAATTTTTCAATTGGGTCAGTATTCTTTGCCACGTAAAAAGAAAAAAAACTTTTCCTGATTTCCCAAATTAGGTAGGGTCTGTCGGATAGGACAATCAACAATTTTGGGGGGGCCCTAAGTGACCTCTGAATGACCTTTGACCTCAATCAGTTCTTGATCTCAATGTATAAGCATACCATTATGAACTTGAATGATCCTCATTACATTAAAGAGTTACAGTAATGAAAAAGTGTCAATCCATAATAGTGTATACTAATGTTGACACACATACACCCCCCACATCCCCCAACAACACCCCACACACACACAAATACCCACCACACACACACCACACACTTATATGAATAATACTGACAAAGTTTGGTGATTGCATCGGATGACTTTAAAATGATAACATTTGACATCTATTCCTATGAAATACTGTTACGAGATATCCTGTTTTATATCACATTTTGCTTGTTTTAGAGGCCAATCATAAAATTTGAACTGCTGCTTCATTAAAAAACCTACAATCGTGCACTCTGTACACCAAATAAATGTCTTAAAATTTAATATTGAAAAGTATAATGTGAAGAACACCATAACTTGTTTGACTTGTAACATAGTCAGGGTACTTGGTGACCAAGAGAGTAGTGGGTGAGTCGTCTATACAGTGTGTCCAAAAATGCAACACTTAGTCCAGCCGCCATAAAGTTTGAATAAAAGCCCATGACTACTTGTTTCATGGTGTAACATGGACTGTCAGCCCATGTCCCCTAAAATTCTAATGATAGAATCAATATTTTTTAAGATAACGACGCCCAACATCATAGCCCGCTAAAACGACAAAGAGTGGCACTGACGAACGATGGTGAATAACAATTTTTATTGCAATGCAATCAATAGTTATTGTCAATTTCTTGCAGAACAACTTCAACTTGTATACCTATTTACATAATTGTTTATTAAACTGGTAATGATAAGGCATTAATTTATTGGTGATAAAATGCATTTCAAGACAGAATCAGATGAAACCATGACTATTAACTCATCGTCAAACCCCACGTTGCATAAAATTGTAAATGCGTTGGACTACAACATGCTTGTTACATTCTGAACTTTATGAAAACAAAACTCAATATTAGCAATATTAATAGGCCTATATTGATTCGGTCATTCAATTTGGGGTTAAGGTAACTCTTTGCATGCTATCACAAAACGATGACGATTGATTAGCTCTAATTTGGACAATAGGTGTCTGTTGATCAAACATTTCTAAGTGTGTTAAAATGCATGTTTATTAGCTGTTATTACCATAGAAAACATGTTTATTAGTTGTTATTACCAATGAAAACATTCATATGTTAATATTTGTGGCAACACATGTCATTTAAAAAAGGAAAATGGTGGTTTGACTTGCAGATTCATATTGGTGGTTCTGCATGCCAAAAGTACAGTGCCACATGGGCAGTTACTAGCACCTCAGTTTGGTAAAATGGGATCTCCAAGTTACTTCTTCTCTGGGGACATATCTTTAAAAAATATTGATTCTCCCTTTATGAACTTTTCAGGGACGTTATTTAACAGTCCTATCTTGCCTTACAACAAAGAGCACATACTCGTGTGCTTTTGTTCAAACCTTGTATGCGCCTGGCACCAAGTGTTGCGGGTTTTTTTTTACACACGGTATAGTACACAAATACCTGGCGGATGAATTAGTAAGTCTACTCAGGAGCAGCTACGTAACTAACCATGAAGAAATTGGCCATGTACATATAACCGTAACTTATTGTATTAAGAATATTAAGTCACAATTGCATTGTAAATATTAACTATAAATATGTATTATGTATTTAATAGAAATTACAATAAAAGAGTTCTACTTAGTCAACATATTGTGTCCATCAAAATATGTAATGGCTGCATTAACCCTCGTCTTACTGGGGGGCACTCTAAAATGCCAAAAGCTTCGTAAAAAGCTTCTACGTAATCATCCTCTCCGGTCATTTTAGCAAAAAAAAATATGAAGGTAGCACCTTCACCGGGGTTAGGGTATGCAGTCAAAGTCGAAGGGTAAGGGGGGCGGTGGTTGCCACCCACAGATATTTTATGGTACATTTTTGAAAATATCATGCACAGTATGGCTCTAAAACTCTATGTAAAACTACAAAGTGGTCCAAAAAAGTTTACAATATAACTTTAATATCACTGGGTAATATAAATAAAACCTATGTCAATGAAAGAGAATGTGTGCTAGCTTCCATATACTTTAAAATGCTTTATAAATTTTGCAGCATGATTATTTTCACAATTGCCAATCTCTGCCTCATACAAGTCAAAATTTTAGAAATTTTCAATCATAAATTTTCAATATATATTTTAAAAAAAATCCTAATTTTGTAAAATATTTATTTTTCAAAATTTAAACAAAATTTGCAAAAATAAAATGTCTATGAATAAAATACGTTTGACAGTAATAAACAGCAGGGTGAAATAATAAACCTATTTTATTAAATGACGTTGTTTCCATTGAAAGAACTGCAGTAATTATGTGATTGTAAATATCATTATATTACCAATTTAATTGAGTTATCACATAATGGCAACAATGGCAATTTCATTCGCTAGATTGATATTGTGTTAATGTTGATTTAGGTTGGTAATTAAAAATGTTCTTTCGATATGCCATTTATCTTCCTCGACTCGGTGATGTCAACACGTTCGGACAGTTGTTTTCCTTGTGTATTTTTGCACCGCCTTCATACACGCACATGTGTACGTCAGCGCTTTAGATCAATGCTCACAATTGAATGCTGTGACTAAATGCATTGCCATAATTTCCGGAATATAAGCCGCCCGGCGTATAAGCCGCAGGGCCTAAAAATTGCCGAATTAAGATTCAGACCTTAATGTATAAGCCGCACCGCCAGATAAGCTGCACCAGCGACGACCGACTTTAGGATCATGTACAACATGTACATACGGAGCCAACACGCTCTTTATGCTTATAAGTATATGTTGCACATACTACTATTATTTTATAAATATTTTTCAAATTTGTGATGTGATCAAGCAAAATGAGTCGGAAGTCGCAAATATTGATTTTGAGATATAGCCAAACAAAGGAGAAAATGTCTTTTGTTTCCTATTGTTTTGGCCACCCTTCAACTGATTTATCTTTGGAATTAATTGGTCAATTTCAATGGGGGTTTCAGCAAAATGTAGCTTTTTTTAAATGGTGCATATAGTTATATGGAAAAGTAAAAATTGAACCTGACCGACTTCAGACTCATTTTGCATGATCACATCACATATATTTCAATGAACATGAAAATCCATGGAAGCAAAGTCAAGAAATACGGTCGAAATATTCCCGATTCCAAGTTTACACACGTGCCAAGTTGGTAAGTAGTTGAGGACACTTAGTCTTCAGATTGTCGGTGCGTGTAAGATACATGTACTCACTTGTGGTTTTAAACTTACAACATCAACGTATAAGCCGCTTCAGTTTATAAGCCGTGGCACCCTTTGAAGCCTTTGAAAACAACATATAAGCCGCGGCTAATATTCCGAAAATAACGGTACACACTGACATCACTGACTTGAGGAAGATAAAAGCACTACACTGTATTATGCCTAGACAAGGCAGTTCTCGAAGGACTAGTCTCACCCGATTCACAATTAAGTACTGTGGGAAACAAACTTGCGGTTTTGATGGTAGAAGCAATAACGCACATTGCAAAGCCCTATTCAATACTGTGGTAATATTGATGGTTAACCATTAATTCGTTGGTTTTTTGTTTATATCTTGGAATGAAATGGATCTGAGGGCTAAAATTTCAGGACGACAATGAGAAAAATATGGCCTGATATCAAAATCGATACTACTTCCGGGTAAATGGGGGGGTCCTAAAGACGATGGGAACACGCACCTTTAATATGGCTTGTTTATAGTTACTGGAAAATATTAGTACTGGACAGTAACCTATATGGGCTATTGTAATACATACAATTACTGCTCATGTTAAAATGTGATATGGATTCAAATAAAATTAAGGTATGTTGATGATGACCTTTCTTATGAAACAGAAAAGTATATTTTGTAATTGAGTGGGCCACCTTTAAAGAGACATGAGAGATTTCCAGAAAGAAGCGCCCACAATTTTTTTCGAACCCGGGTTTTTTGCATATTTGGAATGCTTTCCAATGTATTAGATCACACCTGAAGTGATTAAGCCGAATACGCCGTCTTTATGTAATAATATGATGATTTAGTACTTTCTGTCGTGCACGACAGAAAGTCAAAGCACGGTGGTCTATGGGGACAATTACGATAGTCAGGCAAGTTCAAAACAAGGTTTGCTGTTTTCTTTTGTACTTGTTTGTCCAATAAACCTTCGTAATGTTCTTGGTAGGTGGTCTACAATCGATTCTGTGCAATTTGAGAGAAATTCGTATTCTAAAAAAATCTCCTCCTGTCACTTTAAGGGTAGTGTCAACCCTGGTGCTTTTGTTTTTACACGAATTTCTGATTTTTGCACCATTTGAAACATCAACCTGTGTTCTATCTTTTACCAACAAAGGTTATCCACTGCAGACAATCCTGAGCTGTATTTTTTGCCGATTTAAAACAGCCATTTGACCATTTAAAGTCACAAAAACCGCTTGGTCTAAACGGCGGGAATTTAAGCACATTTCACGCCGTCAGGTGCAAGGCGCACCATCGCGTCGCGCGGTGAATTTTTGCTGCGTAATGAAGCGTGCGCGTGTTTTAATGTACTTTTGCGCGAACGCATCTTGGAAAAACGAAAAATAATATTTGAAAATGTAAACAAAGCGCTAATTTAGACCAGATGAAATTTCAATTTCTTCTAATTTTTGGAGTTAGAGACAAAATATGTTTGATTTAATAGTGCATAAAGATGTATTTTCATCACTTGCACAACATACTCAATTTTGAAGTTCAAAGATAAAGTTATTTGAGAAAGAGACAGCTTGAAATGGCGCGAAAAGTCACTCTTTTACTAAAACACAGATTTTCTCAATGTTCAATTTTCGCAAAATTTGGCAAATTTTCAGACAAGATAACTCCAGAAATACCGAAGTAAAAGGTAAGGTTTAACTTTCCTACGATAGCAATCGGTCTTCTCTAGGGACGGTTTTCTCAATTTTTCATTTTTCGATTTCTAACTAAAGATATTCTCCAATTTATACTTAAATTTTAGAAAAAAAAGTAAAAATCAAAATTTTTTGACATTTTTCCTTATATTTCGAAAAGTAAGCTCTATTTTTTAAAAATGAAAAAACCGTCCCTAGACAAATTTGTCTTGTTTCTAAAAAATAACATAAGAAATCATGAAAATTCAAATTGTTTTTGTTATGCTGTCTGAAAAATTTTGGGGCAAAATCGTGTTTTTTTAGTATTTTTCCCAAAATACGGAAAGTTTTACATTAATCTGATACCATCATCGGGTTCATCGTCCAATTTTCTTTCTAGAAATGTATACTTTTACATACAATAATCAAATATTTGCAAGTTACAAACCAAAATAGGTACTCGGAAACTCAAGGTTCACACTGCCCTTAAAGAGACAGGAAGACACTTGGTTTTCAAATAGCCAGAAGAGCTGTATAAAGCTCTTCTGGACTTGGTAAGGTGTGCTGTAGGGGTGTTTTTACTACAGTGCCTCAAAATGGATTGGAAATTGAGGTGTGCATTAAATCACACCACTAAAAGGTATTTCAGGAGAGCTATTAAGTGCAACCACACTATCATGCCTCAAAGCCAAGGGCCTGGACAGGAGGAGTTTTTTTGAGGATACAAATTTCTCTCAATTTGCACTTGATCAGTTGTAGAACACCTACCAAGAATGTTGCGAAGGTTTATTGGACAAACAAGTAAAAAAATACAGCAAGTAAACTTGCGTCATCCCCCTGGCAAGATGGCAGTCTGAAACATGACCTCAGATGACCTTTGACCTTGGTCCATGACCTTTGACATCATCCACACATGAAGGAACCCCTATTGCACCTTAACCCCAAATCTTGTTTAAATCGGACTTAAACTTTTCGAAGGAGACGCGAAAAAACGAAAACCTAACCAAAACCTAACCAAACTGGAACACACATACACATACATATATACGGACATTCGCACCCTCGCAATATCCCCTCTGCTTTTCAAGCCAGGGGGATAAAAAGAAAACCAAAAAATATGTTTTTAACTCGCCTGCTATCATAATCGCCCCCCACAGGAAAGCATCCTTTGATTTTCAGGTGTGATCTAATACATTGGTAAGCAATTCAAACATGAAAAAAATGGAAGGGGGTAGGACATGCAAACCTAAACAGTGAATTCAAATCAGCATCAACATTCGGCATAACCCATCTGCTATAGTCTTTTTCAAAGACTTAATGGTAGGAGGGTGCTCTTACGCATATTGGACAAAGGTTATCTGGTTACGATTATTTAAATCTAAATGACCACTATTGGAAATTGTTTGCAGCAGGATGAATTCACTAACACGGTGGATTTTGAAGTCGGTAATATCATGATAATATTAGAATAATTTATTAACATTTATTGAATGAAGGGTTAACACCTCTTATGTACACAAAGGCAGCATTTTATAATACCTGCCACATGTTTTGATCGAGATCTCGATCACTTGAGCACAGTAAGTGTTAAGAGGCGATTTTGGAATATCACTGGGATTGAGGCTGCCATAGAAAATGCAAGTAAGAATTCCATAAAATACCGTTTGAAAATCCCAAATGCCCAAATCGAGCTGGTCGTTTCCTGCACCCACCCCCTCCCCCCAAAAAATAGGTGATTGAAGAAACATGCAAAAGGGAGGGAGGGGAGATGCACTTTAAAAAAATTAAGCATATACTGTACCCCTGAAGGCACATCAATAAATAGTTCCGGCAAAAATTGTGGGATCCTTTTTATTAACAATGTGCCAACATGTTTTGGCCGATATCTTGTCAACTTTTTGGACTAAGAGCTAGTGCAAAATGAGTGTCCAATGAAAGCCACAAATTTCTAGATTGATTTAATAGAGGAAACACAACAAATTCAGTTATTTTAACAAACAAAATCATAAGGAACTACATATACCAACTCAAATGTGTCGATGCCAGGGGATGTAGCAGGGGACGGCGGCCAAGAAATTCCAATTTCAGATGTCAAAGGGTGTGTTCCAATCGCCTTTTGGGACCCCCGATTTACCCGGAAGTAGTATTGATTTTGATGTCAGATGAAAGGCCGTATTTTCTTATTTTCGTCCTGTTATTTCAGGTTCTAAATACATTTCTTTCCCATGATACCATCAATATTAGCAGAGTAGTTAATAGGGCCTTGCAATGTGCATTATCGCTTCTACTATCAAAACTGCAAGTTTGTTTCCCATGATACTTGGTGGAAAGTGTATGCAAGTGCTAAGCTCTCATATCAGTTACAAAATACGGTACACATAAATCAGAACAAACACCTTTAAGACCGAAATCTTGATGAAAATTCTGAATTTTTTATGTTTCAAGGTATTTTTTCTTATTCCAAAACTGTTGGAGCTGAAGAATAAACTCCACTGTATAAGGATTATTTCAGATTTTTTTGTATGAATAACGGACGAGGACAAGGTCGTATATGGGTCATGGGAACACCCACGACTGACTAACTTCAAAGCACCCAAATTGGTTTGTAGTTTGCTGTAATTTATTTTGATATCATGGGTGAGTTGCTATATTAAATGACGCTTGGCTACCGTCATCTGGGATGTAGCAAGAATTCTACCCTGGATCCATAAGACGAGTGAAAGAAATCAAAAGAACACAAAAAGAGCTGAATTTTGATACTAAAAACTCAAATCTGAACAAGTAATAATGGAGAGAGGTGTATTTGAATAATAAAGGAAGAAAGAAAATAAAGAAAATACCAGTATTGACCCCTAAAGAACATGTGTTGTCTGCCACTGTGGTTTGCAAATAGGTTCAAAGGTCACATTGGGTCATTAGAGGTCAATATGCATACACTCCATGAGTATTGAGGGCAAGGTTAACATTTTCACATACATGTATACTCTGTCCAGCTCGAAGTATGAAGTAGCGACGCGGGCGTACATACATTGTACCGACTTTCAGCGCACGCGTAGGCAGAGCACAATCGCACTGCAACTGAAATGCGGCACTGGGTATACGTGTGCGTCGTCACTTCATACTTCAGACAAGACACATATAGACGGACACAAACAGAACCAGATATACAATCAAAGTAATTCCTATGTACATTCTGCAAGCAGGCAACACAATAAAGCTGTTAAACCCATTGAAAGGACATGCAAGACTGACATTGTGAATCATAAATAATATACGCACGATTTCTCTGAAAAGTAATAGTTTATTAGAGGGATAAGCAGTTGATCTGAAACATTGGAAAAATAATCAAAATTTGTATTTTGGTAGTTTTGTTACTGGCATGGATGTGCTAACATAACCTGGAAGTGTCTCAAATGCTTGCTTAAGAAAGTAGGGGGGAAACAAGGTCAAGCCCCATTGAATGCAATGGACGTTGACCTTCTGTGCCCCCTACATCGGCAACTAAGCATTTTAGACAGTCAAAACTATTCCTTATTTTAATCCTATGAACTCCATCAACAATTTGCACCATTTTTTATCTAAATCGGAGCAACTTTCAAATTTGACCCCTGTACAACTGAAATTGACCCTTTTATTGATTTTTGCTGTTTTTAGGTTATAACTCTTAAACTTTACGTTGTAGATAGTATAAACTATACCTTTCCTGAGTCCTTGTGGTTAGACAAATAACATGGTATACTTTTCAACATGATTGGATCAATTTAAAAATTGATCCCTTTACAAACCTTGTCTTGGCCCCCTCTCCTTAAGGCACCATTTGCAGCACTTAAGAATCACTTTCAGGGGTTCCTGTCAGTCTGTCAACATATTTAATCACTCAAACCTATTGTACTTGAGATGTGTTACAAATGTCTGTTAGCTCCAGGGTTATGTACAGTGTGACCTCAAACACAAACATTATGGATCTTTGTTTGTTCTGTACTGGTGTAAACCACAATCAGCTGTTTAGTGTAGATTTTAGAGATGCCATTGATGTATTTTTGTCTCTTTGCGGGGGACGGTATGATAAATTTCCTCAAATACTTCATTTTTGGTGGTTTTTTTTACATTAAAGTAGTTATATGGAATATACATAACTTATCCTTGATTATAAGCTAAAATATGCATTTCCAATTTTTTTTATTCTTGGCATTTGATTGCTTGCTTATCCCTTTAACACTCGTCTACCTGAGCCTTTTTGTAACAAAACTCCCGAAGGGGGTGGTTACCACCCCCCTGTGATTTTTGTTACTGAACACCGATTCTGTAAATTTGGTACCAAAGGATAGGGCCTTTAGAGTTTCTTTTTTCATTGGTACCAAAATAAGTACTACATCCCAATTATGACGTCACATGACGTCTATGTGGAGGAAAGCCACGAAAAAAATACTGAATATAGGGGGGAAATTTGATATTTCGCAATCTTTGGCGACTCAAACACCCTATTATTATAGCTCTAAAATGATTGTCATTATATAAAAAACTAGTCATTTCCCATCAAGTAAGTAGAGTCAAAAACCGCATGCATGAAAATCTGGTTTTCCTAAAATTTTGGCGAAAAAATTGAAATTTTCCACTGTGGTGCTTTGGAATGCAGTTTTGCTGACACTGCGAACTTTATATGGACGTCATTGTGAAGTCATGCTAGGCATGTTGGTACTTATTTTGGTTCAATGTGCGAAAAAGGGAGGACCCTATATATCTATTGGTACCAAAATCAAGTGTTTTGATGTTCCTGTTGTTGTGTTAGGATGTTGTACTTCTCTCCGGACCACCCCCCCCCCACCCTTCGATCACTTGGGATCAAACTGTTGTGATCGTACCTAGGTACCCCGGTGGATGTTTTGTTTTTGGATAAAAGGAGAGGACTGTCAATTGCAATTACATTAAATAATTTGGCACCAAATAAGGGGTTTAGCAAAAGCCGGGGAAAAAACCTTCGGTTTATTAAGAAGAGGTTAAATTATAAAAAAAGTTTGGGCCTTATAAAAGCTGATGTGGACGAGAAATGGCAACTAAGTAAATCTATGCATGTTTGCTGTACGGGTGTGGTTCTATGCTTCAATTAATATGCACCCTGCCTATTATTTGTTACGATAATCCTATGAATTTTTATTGCTGTAAATATTTGAAGACATACAAGAAAAAGAGAGAAATGAGCTACATTAATTACAAAGGAAAGAGTGAAAGAATGTGCTTGCTTGTAGCTATAAATTAATAATGTAACAATGAGTCTCATAATAATTGTTCATGAAATTGTGCACAGTAACTGGAATATAAATATAATCCACTGAAGCAATTTTTAAAAATACACTGTAATTGTTATCACAGATGTCTCCGAATGAAATTCAGGGTTCAGAGATTAACATATGGCGTTGAAAGCTAGAATTAATTTATTTCTATTCGGTTTTATAGCAAAAACATAAATAGATGTTTCTCACACAAGGTAACAAAACACACAATGAACCATTGTTATTGCATGAATAATTTTTTTTGCAATTTTATGTCATTTTGAATGAAAGCTTGCGATTGAAAGGATTGGAAAGATTGAGACAGTGCAGGGGAGGGCGGCCAAGAAATCCCAATTTCAGACGTCGCCATTGGTTTAACACGTAAAAGCAAAATCTTGACGAAAAATTCTGAATTTTTTATATGTTGTCAAGGAATATTTTCTTATTCCAAAACTGTTGGAGTTGAAGAATCAACTCCACTGCAAGGGTTATTTCTGATTTTTTTTTTGTATGAATAACGAACGAGGACGAGGTCGTATGTGGGTCATGGGAACAACCATGACCGACCCACATCAAAGCACCCAAATTGGTTTGTGGTTTGCACTCCGTATTGCTGTAATTTCTTTTGGCATTTTGGTGAGTTGCTATAATGAATGAGGCTTGGCCGCCACCGCCTGAGACAGTGCTCCCAAATAGGTTGTCCAATTACGGTAGATTAAAGCAATATTGGCACATTTTTTGAAGAGCGCCCCCAATTTTCAAAATTTGATATTTTTGCACAGCTATGTTGGTAATTGTCTAGAAAACTACACCTGCGAATAAGAATGCTAAAAAATGTGTATTTATCATATAATGAGCGATTTTTGTAATTAGAATTGGGATCCTAGATTGTACTTAACGGCAGAGCTGGAAATGCTAAGTTTATGTCCGTCCATGATGAAATAGTGCCACCTCGAGAAAATAACCTCTAACTTGACTTGCCTGAACTATTAAAACAACTAATGGATGAGCGTAGATAGACACATACATGGTGCTATTTCCCGGCTATTTCACATTGGAAGGCCGTTTCCAGCAGCCGTTGAATTATTATCGGGGATCCCGATAACAATTATTCTAGTACAAAATTCCTTCGTTTGTGACATATAGACATTTTCTGGCTTAACCATTCACAGGTATAGTTTACTAGCCAGTTACCAATGCAACCGTGTAAAAATCTCCAAATTTTTGAAAAATTGGGGGCGCTCTTCAAAAAAATGTGCTAATATTGCTTTAAAGAACATGGTCGAAGTAATTGACAAAATCAATAATCATTTGAAGATAGAAGCTGGTAGAAAAGAATGCCATGAAAATAACGTAAGCTGCATTAAATAATGAGCTGAAGTGACCCCTGAATAACCTTTGACCTCCATATTTTGTACCCTAACATAAAGACCTTGTTTCAATGCATAGGTACCATATACTATAGTAATGGACAGAATAAGGCCCGCCAAATTGCAGGCGCGGATCCAGATCCAGGGGCGGAGGGAGGCGCGCGCCACACCCCCCCGGTAATTCTGAAATTCTTGCAAAATCAGCCCATTTGAGCTATTTTTCTATTTTCTTGGACCAGTTATAAGACTTCAGCCCCGCGTAATTTGACGTTTTTCAAATCCGGATCCGCCCCTGAATTGCGCAATTTCTGACGTAATTTGACAGTGCAGAACAAATGTCGGCCGTGAAGAATAATCTGTGAACATTTAAAGCTTATTGAAACAGAAAGTTTACTTGCGTGAATTATTGTGTCTGTGCGTCGAAAACCCAACTAAAATAGGGCATGTTTTGACATTTTAAATCATATTTTGTTCGAACATGCCCACCCATACTACACATTCAAACCAATCACAGCCCGCGCCATGCTGATTGACAAACCTTGACATACGCGCAATTGGTCAGCTAATTCTGTCCCTAAATATAGATATAAACCTGATCCCATCACTGCACAAGAGGTATAGTGTTCTTCCCACAATGTAATTCTTCCAATACAATTTTTGCACTCGTTGTCACACAAGTTTATAGTGACAAAAAGTGCATAAATGAACATAAACCACTAGAGCATTATTTTCGAGTGGTTTTTCTTTGTTTTCGCGTAAAATTATATTCGCGAATACACGGTTACCTCAAATTTGAATACGCATGTGTGATTTATGACCCGATTTGAATATGCATGCGTGCATTATGACACGATTTAAATATGCATGCATGCATTATCAGGGGTGCATTATCAAGCGTGCATTATTAAACAATAGAATTTAATAATGCACGCCAGCTTTAACTTCCCCCTCAAGTGAAAGCGATTGAACAGTTCACTTGCCATGGTAATGCAATAATACCAAGGCCAGAACGTTCATTACCACAACCTCCCAAGTTAAGTGGCTTTACGAACGGGGAAAGAATCAGATTGACACTCACTACAGAGTCTATACCTTAAAATAAAAATCTTATTTCTATGGTGTTAAAAACAAGCCAACATTAACGGCAGTAGGTCCTACAATTGTCTATTTTAAAATCTGCGGTGTTAATTGACCCCGATTTGACCTATACAAATAGATGCGATACATTAAGAACTTAATGAATAATTATCGGTATGTAAATCGACTGCGCCTATTCATCCAAATCCGATTGGCGAAGTAAGTATTGACTAATGCGTAATCGCTACGTTCAATTGTAATCATAGCAATTATGTTAAAAGCTAACCTATTATTGAGCTGGTAACTCATCTAAGTTTCAATCAATACTACATTGTATAACTTTTCACACCTTCTCTCCCAATGCTTGCTGCTTTATGCAAGTCAACCCAGTGTTGTGGAAAGTTTGTAGAACTACGATATTTCTAGTTATAAGTTTTTAAAAGTTATCCAAAATATATCAGAAAAAGCGTTATTGATATTGTATTTATGTTTTGATGGTGTATAAAATAATGCTTATGTGGTTTATGACAGATAAGGCATTAGTGGAGTGCATTCGGGGATATTATTGCATGCTTGGCTGGCATTAATAAAGTAATATATGGATAATGCGTGGCCACTGTGAAGCACTCGCTCCTAAAGCGCTCGTGCTCACTGTGGCCCCGCTAATGCATCTGTTTAATTTATTAATGCCTCCGAACAATGCAATTCATAATCCCCGAATGCACTCCACTATTGCCTTATCCTATACTAACTCATCCCAATCTTGGCCAAACTGCATTGGAAGAAATGCATTGTGGGAAGAACACTGTACTTCTGTACCTCCTCTTGCACAAAGTTATTTCAAAAATTTCAGTTGATTCTGATGGTGCATTTTGATGTTAGGAGCAAATGTTGTGAGCAAATGTTAGTATCACAATGCTCCATAGGCCACTGTGTTGTAATTTCTGTCACTTCGATGGGATAAGACACAATTTTTTTCTTCAAGAGTAGATCCAGTCAAGCTTATGAGATGGAGCACACATTCTACACTTCTGGGGTGGATTTAGGGGGAAGCACCTGGCACGCCCCCCCCCCCCACATTTTTGCAGAGCACAGAGCGCCAACCCAAATTTTTGTGGGCGTTCAGGCCGCCGCCGCTGCATTAGAACTGTATGTTGCCTGTATTTTACTTTGTTGTGTTGCCTCTTCAGAATTTTGAACTGAATGAAATAAAATTTGGGTCTTCAGAATTTTGAACTGAATGAAATAAAATTTGGGTCTACCAATTTTACAAATTGTGTGAGCTAATTCCTGGATCCACCCCTGCACTTAGCCCAATGGTTCACATTATATAAAAATCTCAACCTTTTGGATGAGGTTCTGGCTCACAAAATGCCCCTTTGAGAAAGTGCTAAATGTGCAGCTGCACTATACACGAATCCGATTTTACACATTCCAACACCTCACTGGCAGCCATAGCTGGGGTGCATCCTGCTTGAATTCACCCAAATGTGCAGATTAAGTGTAGCTTTTGAATTATACTTAATCAAGCGTGGTACAGAAGTACAAAAGATTTGGGTAGGTTTTGGGTTGGAGGCCCCCCAGTAATGGCGAATCAATTCTGACCATCATTTGGCTGGTCGGATTTGTCTATAGTTGAAGAGGGAAGCAAAACAGAAAGGCTGGTATTCTAAAAGGGAGACTAACTTTAGACCTGGGTTTAAACCAGCGTTAGTCCTACATGAGGGACCCTTTCTCCTTTCAACATACTTTAAAAATGCACTGTAACTGGTGAGAAAATCCTCATGGATGGGCTGGAACAGCCCATCCATAAGGAATGTTCTCACCCGTTACATTTAACTTTTACAGTACTTTGAAAGAAAAAATGGTCCACTCATGTAGGAGCCAGGGCCGTATCATGGGGTGTGACGCACCCCCCCAAAAATGACAAGGTCCGCTTATAAATCATGTGTTTAAGGTCGCTTTGGGTGGGCGGGGTTTTAAATTTTGCCGCATGTTTTTGTGCAGGGTTTTGTGTTATTTGACTATTGATGTGTCAATACAGTGGGTTTTCAACGGCATTAATTAATATACTTATAGTGATTTCGTTAACGCGCTGAAGTTTCTTTGGCTCCTTCACCCCCCCCCCCCACTCACCCCCCCCCCCCCTATCACGAGTCTGGTAACAAAATCATTTTCCGCTCCTCTCTCTGCCTGTCTCTGTCCGTCTCTGTCTCTCTCTCTCTGTCTCTCTCTGTCTGTCTGTCTGTCTCTCTCTCTCTCTCTCTCCCTGTGACCACTGAATATTGCACTGATGTCACCAAGGAAGATAAGTGCAAGGCCACAATACTGAGCAAGAAAAGTGGGCCATGTGGGTTGAGATTAAAACCGGAGAGCAACTCTTGCATTTGTGCTCTTATAAAGAACATGAAAGAATACTAGTACTTCAAATGCCATGTTTGTGAGACATGTAGGATGGGGTATCCTCCACTGTAATGCAGTTTTGGCTTTCAAGTGTTACGTTAGTTTCAAATTAAAAAGACACCAAATCAGTGCTATTTATGTGCCAAATTTCATTTAATGCTGTAGTTTGCTAAAATACAACAATAACATTTTTTAACACTTCTTTTTCCTTATATTTTGCAATGGTTGACCAAGTATTAGTAAAAGGTGTCACACAAGTTTCTCAGACACCAATTTGTCCTGTTTTTGGTGTTTTTGAAACTAATGTGACACTTTGCACTGATACTTGATCAACTATACATGGAAAAAGAAGTGTTAAAACATGTTAATGTTGTAATTCAACATATCTGTAAGCAAATTTATAGCAAATTACAGTATTTTACAAAATTTGGTACATAAATAATGCTGTTTCAGTGTCTTTTTTCTTTGAAACGCACGTAACACTTCAATGCCAACCCTGCAAGATAGTGAAGAAGACATCATACAAACATGTCATTTTGAAGTATTTTAGCCTATCATGTAAAAATGCAGCACAAACTTGAGAGTTGCAATTAGCATTTAATTTCAGACTCCTATCACAGTTTACTCTTGTCTTTCTTGCCCAGTATTGTGGCCTTGCACATAAATTCATTATAGTCCCTTAGAAGTCGTTTTTATTATTTTTTTCCTTTCAATTTTTTTTTATTATGTATTTCATGACCATATTCATAAGGCGCTGAACCGTTGGCAGGGTAAATGATCGACCGAGTGGCTCTGGTTCGAGCCGCCGTGACAGTCGGGTCTCTTGGTCATACTCAAATAGTTCCTATAAGGTTGGAAATTGCATACTCGCATAAGTGTGATTATGGAATTTCTCCTCGCTCCCACCCATTGCGTAGAATGTGCAGGTGTATGCAATGTAAAGCTGTTGGTCCCGTGTGTCAGAGGAGTTCAATCCCATGAGCACATAAAAAGTTACAGGACCTTATCGATAAGAGTAAGGGATCATCCCGGTCTGTTACCTGCACTCAACACTCTAGGTACCAGGGTACCAGGGTCCCTTCCAACCCAAACTAGGCCAGCGTGGAAGGTAGGCCTTAATCCAGCATTGAAACATGTTGAGGCTTTTGTCCATCCAGTGGACATGATCATATAGCTGATGATGATTCATAATCAGCATGAAAAATGCTATTAAAATAACTAGTCCGACCTCGCAAATTCTTTGTTGACAAATTCCTGTGTTTGAATATCAATGTGAAAGTCCACGGCTTCTGGTAGTTGTTGCTTACGGTCTACACTCTGATACGAGAAGCGGAGGAGAAGGGAGAATGGTCAGGGGGATGATTTTCAGAGTTTTGGTCATCCAGTGGACACAATTTGAGGAAGAAAATATTGGATTTAATTTTCACCTCGGAGTTTCAACCCTTGGAGTTTGTGACCGTTTCTAGTGACATGGCTCATTTCTAAAATCATACAACCTGATCAGGATCTACTGGCAATAAGAATCTTTAATTTATAGGAGATTATTAAACCCTATTATCAACTAGACCTTGGTGTTAGTTCATCCACAGGTGACAAATATACATTTAGTGTTTTTGTATTATGAAAAATAAATTAAAACAGTACGTTGCATTCAACATATTTCATCAAAATCGATAGTATTCTAAGTTATACTGAATAATTACACAAATTAATAAGTCTTTTCTCATGTAGGTAAGATAAAGGACTCACAACGATCATTATCAAAGAAAATAGGTCTGTTAAGGCCTGTGTTCACTGATAGATTTGCCTAAAAGAATTTTGTGCCCTACTGGTTCATCTGTACAACTCTTACACTTCAGGTCAACCATAGACACTCTCTTGACAATGATAAGTAACTCCTTATCAATTATCTAATACATACGAAAATTTTTTGGACAATTTCCAATTTGGGGGTTGCTGATGATGGAATTTATAACTGAATAATTTGCCAAATATTTTTCATAGGCTGCAGTGTTTCCATGTTTTATTCACATAAATGCATAAAAAATTTAAAAAAAAAAAAACTGAGAAAATTACAGCTTATACCAAAGATTATTTTGGCTACTTTGCAATCATGCTTTTGTTCAACTTTTTATTATTTATCCGGATGGGATATTATTTCACACAAATTTGGTTATTTCTAGGCAACATGATAAAAGGGCGGTCTAAACCTTACTGATTCATGAAGAACAAGGAGATAGTTCAGTACCAATCGTAGGTGTTCTTAGCCCTAAATGCATGGTCTGTGATGAAAGCTCGACACCAGCACTGTGATCTGCTAATATTTTCTTTTGACTGGTAAGGTTGGCTGGAATATTTTGGTTGGTATTTGAAATGGAGTCTAACTGGGTTTTAAAACCAGGTTAGTCCTACATGAGTGGAAATGTTTGTACTTTCAAAAATACCGGGTGAAAAGTTTTAAAACGTGAAACGTGAGAAAATCTCATGGCCCATCCATGGGGGAAATTCTTACTCACCAGTTACAGCACACTTTTAGGTATTGGAAGAAAAAAGGTACCACTCATGTAGGGCTAACCCGGCAAACCTGGGTTTTAAAGTTAGACTCCTTCCGACTACCAGGGGCTAATGTTTAATGAATAAACTGAGATAATCTGGTGGCACTTGAAACTTTTCATAATATATTCATTGGTTTCAGTCTAGGTTTGTAAAATGTAAACGTTGCTGACCTTTTGCCTATCTTAGGGTATTTTAAAGAAAGTTGCCAGCAGGGCTAAATTTTTCAGTCCATTACAAGTTACTTATTATTATTAAAAAAGCTGCGAAATGAAGCAATTTCATTGGCTGATCCCCAGATCCCCAATTCGACAATTGAACCCAGGTAGTACGTGTTGCGTATTGACGTACTATTTTTAGTTAGGTTGAAACGCTTCGTTTTTTAGGAGTTATGCGCGTTTCTTGCTACGGTTTGCGGACTGCCCAATGTTGCGTCTCGTTTGCGTAGATCGTTGGCATTCTAAGGGTTGTCGATTGTTGTACCTGGGTGGTGGCAGTCTTTCTTGTGTATTTAGCCGTGAAGTATCTGAAATGTGTTAAAGATGACCTTAAAGAGACAGGGCACATTTTGAAAAATAGTGCACCTTCGAGATTTTTCAAAATCAATATTTTTGGCATGGTGTAAGGCTTTTCTATAGAAAAGCCTCACCCCAAAAGATTAAGACCAAATCAGCTTCCTATGGGTAAACAGAACGATTTTATACAATTTAACGTCGCGGCGACGTTGTTAATTCAGCAGGACCCGTACGAAAATGGAGTTTAACACAAGACACACACTCCGTATGCATGTCCCACCGCTATGCACCACTGTTTGATTGGTAAATAACCTTGTGGTTTAAATACAGTGGAGATACGAGTCAAAAAAATATTCATGTAATATACACATTTGTTGGATTTAAGTATAGAAAACTTAAAAGTTGCCTACAAATTACAGGGATGGCTGTATACTCATATCAATGGCCCTATCTGTTTTGTGGTATGTTATTTTTCTGTGTAAAATACCATCTGTTCTTCCATGGCACTAGACTATCATTGAGAGACAAATGAAGAAATTTCTATTTTTGTGAAAATGTGCCAGCAGTGCACGGCTTTAAATGATTAAGCTGTTTAAGAATGAATATAAAGGTATGATTTTGGGAACCGGTGTTTAATCTCTTCGATGATTGAAACTGGCGACACCATGCTTTTTTGTGGCGAAGAACTTGGCCTTGGCCTCGTTCTTCCACTTAAAACAATCGGTATCGCCTTGGTTTCAAGTCTACTGGTCATAAAGAGAGTACCAATTCCCAAAATAACCTTATTCTCCAGTAGACAGTTGCTCTGACCAAGAAAGTCAGACTTTCAGTTGACTACAGGAAAAGGAAGCAAGAAAGGAAGAAATAACGGGGAAAGGAAGGAAGAGATGGAGAGAAGGATTAGAAAAAGCAGGGGAAATGCAAGGGACGTGATTCCCCGGAAGTGATCCATCGTGGACGCAGACAATTCTAAAAATAAGGCGGCAGGTTCGTAGCGCTTAATTTGGTTCATGCGAAGCCAGGGCTTATTTTCTTGTTATGCTATGAATTTAGGTATAACAAGACACTCTAACCTATAATTTTATATAAAACACCGCAAATGAAGCAATACCTATAAATAGCACTTATATAGAGCGTGAACCTATTTAATGATTGATGTTACTGTGACATGAGCCCGATAGTCCATGCCTAGTGAATAGGTAAATAAACAAGGAAATTGGAACTAGCAAAAGGGAAAGGAAGGAATGGGGAGGAAGGAGCAGGGACAGGAGGGGGAGGAGAAGAAAGAAAGGAGGGAGGAGATGAGAGGAGGTAAGGATCAGAGCAAAGTACACTTGGCCCAAAAATTATCCATACAGAGAAAATGGTCATGTTTCCCTCTGGACCTGGGTGTTTTGAGGACAATCCCACAATACAACAGTTTGGGAAATTTCACCTCAATTAGGATCATTGATCCCAATAAAAAATCCTATTCTTAACACTTAAAAACCCCGACTTAACGCTCATTGTAGCCCACTAAGCATTAGTTACTTAGGAATTTTTAGCATGATTATGGAATGGTGGTTGGTTCTTAAAACTTTGGAACACTTTTTGTCCATAAGGACTGACATGTGTTAGTACAGTACAGTAGAGGCAACATTGTAGGAATTCAGGGTTGATACAAAAAACACCCTCTGCATCTGGACATGACCCCTGTTAAACCCTGTTTCACAGTTTTTTGGAGAGATTGACCCAAAAATGACCAAATCCCAAAGGGCACGTAACTTTTTCTTTCCGGTAGGAATGTGCAACCCAATTTATGAACTTGGGGCTTCACACCCCCCCCCCCCCCGCCCAAATGAAAGAACAGGAAAAGTAAATAATTGTGATAGTATAACCATATACATGTTACCTTTGCAAAATGTGTTCTCTTAAGAAAAGTGTGATGATGCCCCCCTCAAATTACAGTATTTCCCCCCTGCCCCTGGTCTGCCAGGGGTGCAGGAAGTTGTTCTTCCCTCAGGAGCAACATGCAACGTTCACTAGGTACCTACAAACTTTCAACATTTCTCGGACGGCGCTCTCCAGCTCCTGCATTGTCTGCACCCGCTGTCTGCACCCCCCCCCCCCCCACACCACACACACCATGTAAGCACGCACTAGTATACACAGACGGGGGGTGAAGGCAGCACCGTACCCAGGGATTGCCAAAACAAAAAAATACAAAAATCGCCTGTATTTTATTAACAGAGATCTCCCGGCACCCTGGCGGCAACCCAAGGTATCCAGACTGGGTACGCCCCTGTACCTCGCCCCTTGGCCTTATCGTAATTCGGCCCTTGCCTTATCGTAATTCGGACATTGGAGCCTATCGTAGCTCGCCCCTTGGCCTTATTGTAAACCTAGCCCCTAGGCCCTATCTTAATCGGCGTCCTTATCGTAACTTGCCTCTTGGCCTTACAATTAACTCCCTGTTTAGGTTAAAACAGTAACTCTCCGCTAGCCTTAACTTAACTCTCCCGCTAGCCTTATCGTAACTCGCCCGTAGGCCTTATCGTACCTCTCCGCTAGGCCTTATCGTAACTCTCCGCTAGGCCTTATCGTAACTCTCTCCTAACTCACCGCCCCATAACTCTCCATGTTACCAATCCCCTATCCTGAGTGGTGCAAGGGTTAAGGCTGGGCTTTTGGATCTAGAAAGTCCCCTAGGGGTTGCTTCAGGGGTTGATTGTCAAGATAGGATTATTAAATGTTTGAAACTGGCTGTTCCCTGAACGGGAAATGACATTTTAATGACAGGGGATGAGGGCAGAAATAACTTCCAAGTGTGGGATTGTGTTGATGGTAATATATCTTTGGCTGACAAGTTGGATTGAACAACAGAGTGTGGTATTGACAAACACTTTACTTCTAGACCACCCAAGTTCAATTCTGTTGCTAACACTGCCTGTTGGTTACCCAAAGTTGACTAGCATTGCAGTAATATAGAGACTACGAAAAGTGTATTGATGGGTACAAGAGGTTGGGTAACTGTCATTAATTGCAACTATTACAGGGTTCCTAATTCTTCATAAGAAAGTGCAGTGGTGTATTTCTCCTTATTGCCGGTACTGCTTTTACCCACAGCTGTTGGACCCCATAACCAAATTGTCTCTTTTATTTTTTAGAACAATTTAAGCAGTGGCGACACAATTTGACAACTCGCAACTATTACAGGGTTCCTAATGATTCATAAGAAAGTGAGGGGTGCAGTATTCCTATGCCAGTTAAGGCTTTTAAACCCACAGCTGTTTGACCCCCAGCGGTTTGACCCCATTACAAATTGTCTCTTTTATTTAGAACCCAATTTACGCAGTGGCGCCACAATTTTTGACAACTCATATAAGTAGGGCATGCAAGATCTACCATCTCTGCAAAAACTCAGACAAAATCCTATTGCGGGAATTCTGCCATATAGGCCTACAAGGTCATTGGTTTGTGTGTAAGCACCCTCTATATGCCATTCTCCATTAGAAAGACGGGGGCAACAAGATTTAAAAGCAAATATATTGCCGCAATGAAATTCATAAAATTTACACAGAATGTGAGTTAGTGGCCGAAATTTCCCAAATCATTTCTAACAAACTGTGCCGCCGGCGATAATTTTCGTTTTATTCCGGTTTTGTCATTAATAAATGAGACTTTCAAAAACCAGCTTGGGCACCCCATATGCGCATTACCACCTATGATAAAATCCCTGATTGGCTCATTCCAGAACACAACATGAGATAACTCTGAGTAACCAATCAAAATAGTGCTTCTATATCATTGTGCAAACCATACCATTAATCTTACAGTATCTCTAATAGCTTCTGATTTGCTCATTACAAGATATTACCTGCCAAGTAACCAATCAATATAGTGCTTAGATGCCAATAAACAGGCTGGTAGTGCCCAGGAGGTTACGCTCGAGGAAAAATGCGCTAGTTCTTGATTCCTAACAGAAATGCATATTCTTTATTTGATCTATTATCATACTTGTATCCCTATTATAAAAAATTCTCTAATAT
Source organism: Ophioderma brevispina (assembly GCA_023653785.1). Lineage (NCBI taxonomy): Eukaryota > Metazoa > Echinodermata > Ophiuroidea > Amphilepidida > Ophiodermatidae > Ophioderma > Ophioderma brevispina. The sequence goes on along the minus strand of JAMKCH010005183.1, from coordinate 17,836 downwards.
CAGCAGCAGCAGCAGCAGCACAATTAAGTCAAAGTACGAGACAAAAATAACTTGTATTACCGCTGGTTTGTTTTATCACGCAATTAAATCAAGTTAATCAAACAGATTTGATTCTAAATCCAGCCATCTGATAATGCAGTTTACCTCCAGTAACAAGTCAACCTACCTGTTAGAAACTACTTGAAAGTTGATACTTTTTGTAAGATTTATTGATAATCATGAAAATAATGATCAAAACAAATATGCAAGTACTTCTGCTAAAAGGAAAATCTACATATACTGTAGAATTTATTGTTATCAATATCTTTACAAAAGTTCTAAAATAATAGGCAAGTCTTTCTGTGGTGAAAAATTGAGAAAAATACTACTGCTGCAAATTTGAACTATTAAAAGGTTATCACATGATGGACACGGTTCTGAAAAGTCTTGATGTCAAAGTCTACAAGTGCCATGGATGGAGTGGCCACATAATACCCACTGCCCATTCTCTTACTGGGCTGGAATTTTCAGCTAGCAGATTGACCTATGGCAAGAATGTACACATTTTGCTGTAGGCTGAAAAGTCATGTGCAGAAAGGAGCATAAGGGTAGGCACAATTTAATTGTCTAATTCATTATTTTTGTTTTTAGCTGCTAAACTGCTTGTTAATCAGGGTTAAACATGCCTTTACTGTATATTTTGATATTTTACAAAGATATCATCATAAACTCCCCCCCCCCCCAAAAAAAATAAGTATTCTATTTTCTGGTAAAGTGGAAACTTGTGTTTCTAAGCAGTTCAGTATTTTTATCAAATTAATTTTATTTAAACCTTGCAGCAAATTTGTTTCAAGAATTCAAACTGCAGATTATTTTTATCATTAGTGATTAGAGTAAGGATAGGGTTAGGGAGGGGCCAATGCAATCAACCAAAAATATTTTTAACAACTGTTATTTTATAATTTGTTACAGAAAGCATGCTAAGGAGAATTTGACACACGAAGACAAATCAATTTGACCAGTACCTCACGACCACCAGCTTATTAAAACAAAAACCAAGGTGCTACGGCAACTTAAACCAGATGTAACGGATTACTGTATTCCAACTCACCACAAAGAATTCTTCCAAGAAGCTAGCTGAGCGGATTCTTGTTGACAATGGCAATTAGTAATGTTACAATGCAAGCATATCAGATATGTCAGATATCTGAAAAGCTGAACTGGAATTTCATATCTGTTGATCCATCATAGCATTTCCTGTGTGAGGTCCCCAATCCCATTCCCTGTCCTGCCAGTAATTGACTTGGGATGAACATTTCTTGCGCACCACAGTAAAGAAGTCAAGAAGGGGAAAAAATAATTTAAACCAACCATGGCAACCTGTAAGTTTCCAATGTGGTCCTTTAAACACTCGTATCTGTTTGCCCTTGATGCACTTTTCAATGCTTTTGTCGTCACTCCTCTCTCCATTGCACAATGGTGGAGCGTTTGGGAATTATTTGAAAATTTAGCGTATGCAATCCACTGTGATTTGATCCCTCACATAGGGTTATGGATATTATTAATATGTGGTACCATAGGCGAGCTAACCGTTTTTCTTCTTCAGTTCAGTTTACGATTCTATGTATCCTCCGCCAGAAGAGGCAACATGTTTATAGCAGTAGCAGTACGAGTAGAGATTTATGTCATGTTTTTATTCTGCATGGCAGTTTGGGTCGGGGGCTGGACCCTATTGGATGAACTCACAGGCTTCAATGGAATCAGCACAATGGTATGCTTGGCTGTCGGTCTTCCGGGGCTCGTCATCCTGCGCGGTTGAGCATAGTGTAGCAGTTCCTATGAATCTTCAATCGGGACGTAATCAAAAGCCTTGTGATCACCCCACACTGTCATGATGCGTCCGCAATCTCAGGCTGGAATCAGCAAGATCCTTTTATACACCTCGCTGACTGCATGACACCGTTATTTTGTAATACAATTAGCCTATTCAGTCTTACTGGCGAGCCGCTTAACATGCCTCGACTGTACGTTCATTCTCCCGCAAAAATCCCAGCTTTCCGCTTGATCACCACAGCAACCACGATCCTCATTTTCCTTGGCTTCCTATTCCTCATTTTTCCTGCAGTACACACTCCAGAAAACCCACATCCAATGGACACGGTTGCTAGGGAAAGCAACCACTGGATTTTTGCATATAAATAAATGATGGTGTGCTTTGGAGAGGAATCTGAATGGCATTAACTTATATACGGAAGCCGAGAACCTATCCCCACATACAATTATCTGGTACCATTGATACACACTTCTAACTTCTGTATGCCATGATTATGCTTGCTTCTGATATGTGTTTTGTTATGTGACGACGGTTTTGAGTAGTGACGATGCTGGCCAGATGGCAGAGATTTGCTGATTAATATTATTTTTCTTCTGTTTCAGTAAGTTATTCAAAAAAAAATCTATTTCAATTTGATAGTTGCATTAAAGTTTATTAGATAACGGGTAACTACAAACTAACACTGCCACACGGCCCCCTCAAAGCACTTAACTCGGCAGGGGCGTAACCAAGGGGGTCGCTGCACCCCCCCCCCCCGGGAATCTTTCCCCCCCCTTGCCCCCCTTAAATTTTTAATTTTTTAGTTTTTTGAAAATTTTTTACTAACAAATTTTATTATGATTGTCCCCTGCAAATAAATGTGCCCCCCTCTGCCCCCCTGAAAAAAGCTGGTTCGCCACTGTACAAGGTAAAACGTTTTTTCACATATAGAACCCAAGTATGCAATGATGTATTACCACTGATTTCGTGCATGTTGTACATTAGCAACTCGACGAATAACTGCAATACCTCTTTGCATACTTGGACTTTTTATGTGCAATGTCTTCCCTTATATAGACCATTCCTATAATTGGCCAAAGTCGGCTAATGATGGCGCTAATCGCCGATCCACACAGAATATTATGCAACATGCATGCAATATTGTAGTATTAGAATGCATTGGGGATCTGAATGGGACTGTATGTACAACTCCCGAAAAGCTTGCAAGTTTGGCCATTCATGTGCAAGAAACCCTGCAGACTAGTTAACCACAACCTCATATCATGTGTCTTGATTTTACTCGTGAAAAACAAGCTTACATAAGGAGTATTTATCGGCTTACTGTATTTTGCGCAACGAACGAAACAGAACTCCCTGGATTACACGCGTTATTCGTTATGCACGTTATGCATGCATGAAGGAATAAAGCATGTAATCCCATGGAGTTCGTTTCGTTTCGCAAAAATACGTAACCGTATTTATCATATATTCATAAAAGCTCACTGGCTTTGAAGTTATTATCAATGTTTGAAACTTGTTTTTGTTGATAAAGTATAACACTGATACCATCTTCAGTATCGACTTGACACCTGACCTAGCAAGTAGTCCATTGGATATTTAAAGTGCCATCATTTCAATTTGTGGCCAACTTTGGTGAATTCTATGAATGGTCTATGGATGCATCCTCTTTCACTAACTCATTGAGAATTATTTTTTTTAACTCTTGTAGCCTTGCAGGTGACAGAAGTCACTCAGAGATAAACATTTTTCAAAAATTTCCTAATTATGCATTCTCTTGACAATATTTGGAATCAGTATACAAAATGCATTTATATAAGTCAAAACAAGCCTAGTCTTAGGTTAGTGGTTTTTGAGATGGCCATTTGCCAAACATCCCCAGCGGGCAGTCATTTAGAGGAATGTCAAATCAGAAGTGATGATACCATGTCAAAAACAGGTCAAAAGTTTTTAGAAATTTCTGCTGAAAATGCAAATTTAATCAACGGTTACGAACAACGTTGAGTAGATTTTCATTTTTGACGTGCCAACATTGTGTGGCCGTTGGGCAGGAAATAGAATTACTCATGGCACTGAAAGACCATAGCTTTAAGCAGAGCTCAAAATACATGAGGGCTTAGACCGATTAGCCCTCAATTTTCACAAAATAGCCCCTGTAAGAAATTTTTGGGCTATGGTAAAATGTACTACGAGGGCTACTCTTTGACAGAATTTGCTCAAGTAGCCCCAAAAGTATTTTGACCCTTGGATTTAAGTGGTGCCAAGGCAGTATATATTTATGTGGCATAATTATGTTATACCCTTTACACCTTCTCTATACTGTGTGTTTTATTCTGTAAAATGGAATAAAACATATGATACAGAGTAGGTACAAAGGGTATAATGTAATGATGTCATTTGTGTACTTCATTCCTCACTCTACTACTTTATTTGGTTGTGAATTCTCACATCGAAAAGGAGGGCATTTCTCTTTATAATCCTCGAAAAATGTTTTGGATCACTTTGACCTATTTAGGGAAAAGGTGGCCCCTTCTCCCCCAAATCAATGTTGATCCGAGTCATGTTGTCAACAGCTTCGCCAGGTCCCCCAACATTGATTGATGGGGAGTGGGGAAGAATTTGGGAAAAAGGAAGAACTCTGCTTTCTAAAGAACAATGACTTACCCAAATTCGATCTCATTTGTGAACATGGGAATGGTTTCAATATATTGCATCAAGTGTTCCAAATATTTTTTTCCGAGGATTGAAGACCTTTCCAGGTTACTCACGGCCAGAGTTTGCTGGCGCTGCTTGTGACAGCATATATTTATATACTATACTTGTATTTTTGTTTCTTTAAATATCTCACAGGATCTGATGACTGCTTATACAATGGAAGACGACGACAACAACTTTCATGAATCAACAATATTACTATCAGGTGAAAGAAAGGACCTGTTAAGGGAGTGAGCTAATTAGATTTATGAAAGAAATAACCAATAATTAACCCAATCTTGTATTCAAAGCGCGTTGCCAGTTCATAACATGCATGGGGAATGGGGAGGCATTTTGCCACCCCATAGAGCTTACCATGAAAAAGCTTGAAAATTTAATGCTAAATCAGCCTTTTTTCCCTTCTCACCCAGGATATTTTCACTCCAACCAGAAATCTGCAAACCTCAATACCACCTTCAACGGAAGTGACCCTTTATGTGTGCTCCTGGCTGTTGGCAATAATTATGCTACCATTGGCTTCACTTAGGGTGCAGCCTGCCAACAGCTCATCCATATCAGCAGCTTAATTGAAAAATTACTCAAAACAGAGATCCCCAGATATTGCTGGGTTTAATTTAAGGGACTAATTCAATACTCAACTGGCGTACGTTTTCTGGTTCCTTTCTCTTCGTCGGTTCATTAATTCATTGAGTTTGCTGATTACTTAATCGATTAAAGGATTACAAAGATGATCGAATTAAATGAACCGCCTGAACCGGGCAGGACGGAAAAAACGCCCGGTCTAGTATTGATTTTGTTCCCTAAGTGTCGGCCAAGGGATACAAATACATTGGCCATGTGCGGGTTCGAACTCATGACGTTTCATGGTTTAATGTTCATGAGTCCTGCCTTTTCCACTGGACTGGTATGTTTTCTTTGGGTTGAAGGAAATGAAAATTACAAAAAAGTCCCTATTTAAAAAAAACAGAGGAAAATTAATGAAATTAAAAAAAAAAAAAAAAACCATTATTTTTTTAAATAATTAATATCAGGATAGCAGAGATAATTGTTTACTACAGGTGTACAAGGATGGTCGGGACAGGTTAAATATAAAAATAAAATTACTGAGGAACTAAGGTTTTCTACTCACCCACTTATTAAAGTACTTTTGTATCAACTAAAAATATAATTAAAAACCCTTCACGTGCATGCAGCATAGAATTAAATTTCAATATCCATAATATGTATTACCCATGCCAATATACATTTACGATTGATTTTTTGGGATTTTGTTAAGGATGTGCATCCCGGATTCTCAACGATACACATCACAAATATCACTATGAGTTGCAATTGCTCATCCAACCAAGGACACAGTCAGTGGGTGTAAACTTGTAAAGCAGTTCATGGGGGCGGCGTCAGGGGTGGACGTGGGGCGAGCCGCCCCCCTGAGTTTCAAAATTTAGGAAAACAGGAGTTTAACGCTCAATAAATTGTGGCAAAAATTCGGGTTTTTAACCAAAATAAGTCATCTTTGTACGGTTTTTGCCCCCGATGATGTTTCGCCCCTCCTATGAGTTTACCCTGCATGCATTGACTGACTGGCCTTGTGTGGATCTGGGTATCATATAATCAACCCCAAAAACCAGGGGGGTATTTTCTAAGATACACTGGTTAATGTGAAGGTAAATAATATAATAATATAATTGATTTTTAAACGCATCAGACATATCCCGAAACTGATCAGGCCGCGGCGGCTGCCCTGAAAGGCGCTCAGCACATCAGAGAAAACCATAATACCAAACAGATTTATGATGCCAATATGCCAGAAGTCTCGATTTTAGAATCAGGAGGAAAACCGAGTACCGGAGAAAACATGCGGGAACGAGTATAGATCAAGAAACAAAATTCACAAAGCATCGAGAAGAAAAATAGCCCCCCCTGCGGGAAAATCGAACCCGAGACCGTCCTTGGTTGCAAGGCGAGGGGAGATCACGCTGCAAACCAACACTCCAAGGGAACTTAGATTTTAAACCCTGCACATAAACCGTCTCGCCTACCCCCCCTGCTACCCTCTCTATTATTCATAGATATCCATTGTATGTGTCTTTGTTAAAGTTCGATTGCCCTTTGCCCCGATCCTTTATTTTTGATATGTGGGGTCTAGCTGACCCACATTATAAACCTTTTTTTTTTTGATAATGTGTTATTTTTTTTATTTTTTTTATTTTTTTTAAAAAAAATAAAGGTCTGTGCATCGAACTGTACGTTGACGAAAGAACTAACAACATCATCTAGAATACACAATAAGAATCGGTGTAGAAATACCGTCTGCTGCCCATTGCGTGGGGGGATGGATTTTAAATTATTATCTCATTAAAGGGACACCTGCCATGATCATAACAGGTGTTTTTTAATGAGCTCGTATAATGACAACGCTACTTGTTTCAGCTGAGGCCCGCAATTGTGCGGGCCGGTCCTCACTGGTCGGGTGGCACGTTGGAGTCTTCCGCAAATTCAGCGCGGAATCCCCTAGCCAATCAGTACTCTGCTTGGGTTCCCACGCCGCGTTAGTGGCGGCGTTTGCCCGCCAATTTCCATCCACCCGCTGGCAACAAATGTTTAGGGTGCATAACGGAGTAGTTTCGGTGGTAAAATTCTCCGTCTGTGGCCATTGAAGAGTCTATAAAAGGGGCGAATTCTGATCACTAGGGAGCAACTCAACAACTCTGGGATCACTGTGTGAAATGAATCCAATCCCGTCGCTGGGGGGGTGGGGGGGGGGGGGGGCGAGAGAAACAAACAAAACCACGAAGAAGCGATTGTTGGAGGTATGCAGAACGACGGCCATATTGCAGGGAACACAAGTAGTTCTACAGACTACATGTTCAACTTCGTCTCATCACACCACTGCAGGGTATTAGCTGGTATCGGGGCCGTGGCCACTCAAATTCTCTCAAGGCAGGTTTCACTACCGGCCTAATTGCGCACGCAGACAAACCCCAAAAAGCAATGAAGTTGCAGTTTCTTGTGGGACTCTGTATCTCTCAGTTACCTCCAATAACAATCCATATCCACCAGTGAGGTGATGTGTTTTCCCATTTCCGGGCCTTCTCCTACTAGGAATTCCAACTGACGGTGCCGTGGCACAGCGTGAAGAACCCCAGTTCTAACTCGTAGTGCAAAATCTAAATCACGGGGTTATTCGATGAAAGCTGCCAGGAACAGCGGCGATCATCTAAAAACTTCTCCTTATGCAGTCATAGATACCCGGTGATCTGTACTAATCTGATGTTTTTGTCAAGCCCTTTTGTGTTGCGGCGGGTTTTGTGTTCGTAGTTGTCTCGCATGTTTCCGTATAAATAAATTGTTGTCCTTGATTTCTTTCAAGTCAATACTAGTCATGACTTAGGTGTTTCACTCCCCACGTGTTCGTTTGTTTCTGATAGTTAATTTCAGTGGCTTTTCCTCCCCTTGAGGGGAGCACGGAACCCTCTACGTGTTACGTGTTTTGGGGTTTTTTTCAGAGAGTTGGGCAACGCCTTGTTTCCAATAGCCATACATGCTGGGTACCGGTGTTATTCACTGTCGCGTGCCAGGCATGCCAACTGCTTTCCCCCCATAACGGCTGTTGGCATTTGATACAGGCCTGCTTTTTGCATATAATATGGGGCAAAAACTTGTAAATAAAATGCAAAATATTTTTAATTTTTTAGGTTTTTTCTTTTTTTAATAATTTCTCAATTTTAAAGGCATAGGTAGTGGGCATTCAAAATTTCAAAAATGGGAAACAGTGAAAACAAGAAATAAACAATACAAATGCGATACCGTCAATAATAAAATAATAAAAAAGAATAAATAAATAAACAACAAAATACACGTACAACCAATTAAACAGCAATAAAACGAACAGGCAAAAAAATAATAATAATAAATAAAAGAAAACTACGCAGCATAGAGGAATGTTTAAAAAAAAATTATAACTATACCAATTAAAATGAATAATAAATAACAAATAAATATACATAATATTAAATAAAATGTCATTCATATTTGTAATTGTTGTAGTTATAAATTTGCTCCCTTCTCCTCTGTTTCCAGTGGTGGCTCTCTTGTTTGGATTTGGTCTGCCTGTCAGGTTGTAAACATGTATAACAACCAATTAAAATAATAAATAAGTAATCAATTAAAATGTAATAAGCATTTGTTTGCCTGTAGTTATAAACTCCTCCCCTCCTCTGTTCCAGTGGGGGCTTCCCATTGTTTTGTGATTTGTTGTCCTGTTCAGGTTAATAAATGTATAACCATATAATAAAAGGAATACATAAAGTAAATAAAATTCAAATGTGAATAGCATTTGTATGCTGTAGTTATAAAATGATCCCCTCCTCGGTTCCAGTGGGGTTCTTTTGTTTGGATGGTTCCGCTTTAAACGTGTGAAATGGGTATCTATACCAATAGAAAAATGAAAAGAAATAAATATAAATAAACATCTGTATGGTTGTAGTTATAAATTGTTCCCCTCCTGTTCCAGTGGGGGTGTCTCCTGTTTCGGGGTTGTTCTTGCTTTTGGGGCGAGTGCTTTAATTGCTAATTCTCCACTCGTTGGTCCTGGCTCGCCGTATTTTTGGAGTCACTTGGTGACCTTTGAACCTCGGGATGTCAACAGGCCAGTGACAGCCTTACTAATTTCAGAAAGCACATTGGGGTCACGGCGGTTCTTTGGCAAAGTCCCCCTTTTTGTCACACTACGGCTGGTTGGCGGACAGTATGGCCTAGTTACCTGTTGGTTCCCGTCCCACCCTGGTATGGGAGGGTCCCCACACATGTTGGTGTTGGGGGCGCTGGTTTATTATTTATAGTGGTGCATCGGTTTGATTTGAAGACGAGGTGTTTGTGGGCGCCCCAAATGCGGGGCCATATATGGGGTGCCCATTGGCACTACAGGGGTAGAAAGAGCCGGGTCACATGACATGGCCTAAAAGGGTTTAACATCCTCAAGGGGCTGGAAATAGTCGTTAAAACTACATAAGGGTAGAGACTTTTATACACAGCCAGAAGGCCAAGTAAGAAACAATAATACAATTAAAATAATCATGAAGGTAAAATGTCACATAATAATTTGTAAAGACACAACCAACAAGAATAAAATAAATTCAATAATTAAATAACAACCTCACTGCTAATCGGCAAAGCAACACAAAAAAACCAAAACAAGAAAAAAAAAAAACTATCAGGAGGTCGAAAAAAAGCAAAGACTTGGTTGTAGGGGACCTTATCCAAACGAACCACCGACACCAAGATTGACCAGAGCACAACGGACTGGGCATACGTCAAATGTTTATAATTGAATTCTGTGTCAGACCAGACTCAATCCTATGGTGACCAAATCCCAACGGGCTTCAATAAGACGATACGGCAAAATCAATATCACATAGGTAACAAAAGTCAGGATTTGTGTGACATCGCCAGAAAGCCCAGCCACTAAAAGATATAAAAGCCTCTGTTCACATCCTGTTGGATATCTAGGGGAAGTCTGTCGTGTGGTACATGTTGAGTGGCATTTATTGCTGTTTAGTTCAACTTAGGGTCCTTGTCAGCATGGGTGGCATCTGAGAGTGATAAGCGGGGACTTGTACGGTTTTAAACACAACAAACACCAACACAGAGGCTGGGGGTGGCCCCTCCTATAATTTAGGGTGCGGGGGCTTTAATGCAGTGCCATTTATGGTCGTTTCATAATGTCATTAAATAAGAAAAAATAAATTATTTAATATAATAAGTAAAGATTTGAAATGTCGTATAGCTTGTCGCCTGGTGGTAGTGGGTAATAATTGGGTCCATGGCTTGCCCCCTTTGATGTGCAGAATAGTTTCTAAGAAATATAATAATAATCAACGGAGGTTAGAATGGGCTTGGATATGGTTGGTCAATATAGTTTATTAAAAATAATTGACAAGGACAGCCCGTTGGTATGTTTCAGTTTTCATTGCCCTTTTTTTATTATTATCAGAAAATGGGGATAATTATAATATGAAAAAAAAAAATAATAATAAGAAACGGAAAAATTCAATAGTGTTGTCATAGTTAGGAAGATTTAATAATTTGAAGCACATACCTTTGGTATTTTAATCTGGGTGGTGGTATTTGGTGGCCATTGTGATACAAAACACACACACACCACCACAAATATAGTGGTCTGTATATTCCCTGACAAATCAAAATGGTAAGCAAATATGAGTGCATGCCTTTGTACTTGGCAGGTTATGTTGTACCGGTGTTGCCACTTGTGAAGCAAGGTAAACATCACTTTAAAAAAAATATATTAAAATAAATAATGATAAATTACAATAAATACAAAAAGAATAAATAAATCAAAAATGCTACCATCATATTTAGATCCATTAAAAAAAAAGAATCATACACCAAATAGCCAGGCCCAGGATATGTCAGTCAACAAACCCATCGTCTGCAATGATGCAAAACAAAGAGGATGGCCACTAAGCTGCCTGAGTGCCTCTGGGATTAAACCGTGTCCAACCTCTGGTCTGCGGCAAAGGTCAGTCTATGACATTTCACACACAGCATAATGATTTCTGGGTAGAACCATGGGCGCTAAAGGTCAGTCCGTATAGCCTGGAGTCACTAATACGGATGTGGGGAAAATAGGTACTCCATGTAGTGCCCTATGGGATGTCTGAGTGATGTGTGCATTTTGTAGCTATTGCAAAATTATAAGTAGAGAGTATGATAATAAGTTGGTCCATCAGGGTTCGCGGTTTGGGGGTCAAAATCAGGGGCCACGGTGGTTAAGGTAGGCCATCTGGCCTCAATTCTTCTGTTAATGTTTGTTGTGGCCTGTTTGGCACTGGTTAAAATAATAAATTGGTATTTATAAATATAATATTTTCAAAATTAGTAATCATAAAGAACTAATAACAATCCAATAATAAAAAGAATTTTCATCGTAATATTCACCGAAACATAATGGATGTTGCTAATGTAGGGTATGGGGGTTCTGCATAATGTGGGTGGGGTGTCAGCTGATATTTGTGCTTATGCTTTGTTTCAACATTAACGTAGTCTGTGAGATATGGCTTTATGTTTTCCATGTTAATGTAGTTTAAAACAAAAAAGGGGGGTGAGTGCACCAAGGGCCTGGTTTATGTGAGCATCTATCCTGCATGCTTACCAATGTACCTTGGTCAGTTTGCTCATCCTGCTTCTGTTTATTTAAATTTGAGGCCCAACGGGATGTAGCATTCACATATAATTGGTGTATTTGCAGTACTGTTTTGTAATAGTATTAAAAGTTGGTGGCCTGGCTTTAGTATGGCAGTTTTCATCTTAATTAGGAGTGTGCCTTGGCCATACATGTAGGTCTGGGTAAAATTACTAGGGTGGCCTCCCAATAGGGCACATTTTTCGCCATAACTTTCAAACACACTTTTCTTAGCCCTAAGTTTTCACAAGTGTAAACGCAAAGAAAAAAAATGTAGCGGTCTCAGATACAAAATTGGGCGTTAGATTCCATGGGCAGGCTTCTGGGTCCCGGGATAGCAGATCGTACATTGGATTACATTTTATACTATATTGGTAGCATCCAGAGTCTATCAGACTGTTTCGCTGCTGGGCGGTTTTTCTGTTTCTCTTCCAATTCAGGCATAGGTGAAAAGTCTGAATCAAACAAGACAAGTCGCCATCCAGATGTCGGCCCATGTGAGGACTCTCATCCAACCAGCTAAAAATTACGGCATCTTCGCCACACTGTCAACCCCCTCCAAAACATACTAAGGCGCTCACATCGCTATGTTTGAAAGAATTAACTACATATTGGGGTGATCGCACGTCGTGATTCATCAGGCCTAAATGGACAGTTGATGTCGGGGTTAGGTCTCCACTAATCGGAACCCGCAAGGAAACCTACATAATACCTTTCCAATGTTCAATGGCTTCTCGCAGGGGGGGGGGGGGGGGTGTTTTGATCATTGAAATCCATTGAGAATCTGGCAAACGTAGGCACCCTTCCAAGTGTAGCCCTGGAACTTGCTTAGGCTGTAACAGACGTCTTCTTCGGCTTCTCACAATGAAGATCTTATTCACTAGTTATCGTCATTGATTTTGGCCGCTTCAGATCAGATAAACTGTGGTGCTTCACGCAGGAATTAGGGATTCAGTCTATTATGGTAGAGGCATCCTTACAGAAAAAAAGCTACATTGGTGGTTGGAACTTTAGGAAAGTAGGGTAATCTCTGAAAAAAATTCCCATCAATGAATAGCACAGGTTGTGCGGTTGCTTAGAGAACGTCAGTTGTTTTACAATAAAGGACTTTGCGTCTGGTTCTATAATGGCCATGGGCCTACTCCAGTGTCAACCTTTATGCCTGCTGTATTAAATATGTGCTTGGTGGGTCCCATACTCAGTATTCGTCCTCACATACTCCCTGAAAATGCCAATAATCACAATAACTTATTATTATGGTCGATGGTCATTGCTTCACGTTCTGGAGGAGCATCTATCAGAATTGGAGTTAGAGATCTTTTGACAGCACAATGAGCCAGTGGACATTATGATAAATCAAATAGTTTTAAGTAGTGTGTCAACATTCTTGGCAACAAAAAAATGTTAAGTTTTTTATTGTTTATCTCCTTCTAATAATTCTTAACAAGAGCTGATTGCCAATTTGCAGAATGGTTCGGTTATGGCTGGTATGGGTGCTTTCAAGGCAGTTGATTGCATTTAACCCAATGGGTTCCCTCAAATACATGTATCAATATACGTAGTCAAAGGCATTCCCTTTAACAGGCACCCTAAATTACCAAACCCAAACTTTTTAAAATATTTAAAATTCTAGCAAGAATATGTAAAAACCGGGTGGGGCAGTCGGCAGAATCTTCCTTTAAAAAATTGTTTGCATTGTATTTGAATGGTAAAAAGCTATGGGCAAGTTGGTTCTGATATAAATCTCTCTTCCAGTTAAACGTTTTTGTTAAGAGGACATGCAGACAGGAATGTGTAATTTTTTTAGTTCCTGTCCTTATGTGGTTGCTTTTGGTCTTTATTAAGGATGTTAGTGTCCTACAACATGTATCAGTTCAGGCCCATGCATACCTTTTTTTTTTTGGTTTGTTTTTTCTTTTTCGAATTTTTAGTGGATTCACTGTAGTAGCTTAATGAGGGTAATTCTAAATTTCTTGTTTGTCGTAACATTTGGTACCCTTGCAACATAGGCGTGTCCAAACTTTTTTTGCCGCAGGCCGGTTAGTTGCAATTTGGCTTTGTAGCGTCCATCGTACCTCCTTATATCAATACAACCAAAGGGGTGGTATGGCGGCAAGGATTCTCCTATGCAATAGTAACATAGTGAGAATCCTTGTGTGGCGTATGTGAGGGGCGGGGTCGTGGTCTCCAGCCACTTTTATAAAACGTCCAATGTCGCCTTGCTTGTAAGGCCCTCCACCCTGGGGGGCCAAACAACTTTTTGGCTTGGGACCACCGCTCGCTCTTCACGTTGGGGCAGTCTAGTCAAATGTGGTTCTTGGGTAGTACTTGTAATCAGTGCTTGCATTTTACTTATTTTAGTTGGGATGACGCACCAGACGGTAACCTGCTTCAGCCCCTACGAGCATATATTAGCAGTGGGATGTATGAACGTAAAATGTTTTGTTGCTTCTTCTGATGCATACTGTACTGTTTTGTATAGTTAAGAGCTTTTGGCTTCTGGTGTTAATAAACTATCCGCACCCTAGTCCAACCGCAATACTCGCATATGCGTGCAATCCCTGTGTTGTTGCAGAATTGGGGAGTTCTGGGAACAACATCCTTTTTTTAATTCAAAACAGATAGAAATGAGACTAACCCGCACGTCTGTCAGGCTGATGTTCACACGTACGTTGTATATGTGTGTAACAGCAGGACTGGTATTCAAAACAAATTTCCTGTGTGTCTATAGAATTGTATTTTTACGGGCAAGGTCAATTCCAGAGACATACTTACTTTCAATATTCTTGAATAAATTTAGAATATTAATGTGAATGGCGTGAATCTGCATATGCTTAATATATAAATTTACATTATAATACATGTAACGAGACAAACGTAAAAAATTTGTCAAGCATGAATGCCACAGTAACTTAGGTGATATTGTGTCGTAAGACGACTGTATTGAAAATATAACATCTGTAGTGTCAAAGAATGACTTTGTACTGGTCAAAGGTGAATTCCACCAATAGGATAGCGCAGATTTTGCAAATATAGGCTAATATATAAATTCATTACAAAAGAAGAAATGTTATATATGAAAAGACAGAGATTCAAGCTCAACGACCTTACCTTACTTTTGCTTTTTATGCCTCCACAAAACGATCAGTGGGGCTGAATTACCTTTATTAATTATCATCATCAAAATCGTCTTCTACATCAAATACCGAAAAACGAACCAATTGTCACAACAAACCACAACCCAACGGACTGTTTAAAATCCTTTTGCTAGCTGATTACAAAATACTTAGCTGTATTCAAAACAAGTCGTTGAGGCGTAACATTGGAAAGCTCTGAAAGCTTCAATTGATTGGCTTATTTCAATGAGTTTGAACCGACATCCGATTATCCTCTTTCTCAAAAGCTCGACTCAGTATTTGTTACCCCTATTGTGATTGATCCTTTCAATAAGTCTAGACTTTTACAACAACGACCATAAGCAAACGTGGGCATTAACGTGTTTTTTTTGTAAAAAAAAAATGAATTAAATCCAGAGCTAAGTATCATTAAATGTAACATAAGACGCAATATTTTAACATATTTTTAAAGGTGTTTTGCGTTTCCTTTTTGCCCTCATACTTTAGTCAATTAAAGAATAAGGAGTAGGACATTATCAGAAATACTGTGTCCTTGTTCAGCTTGGTAAGCCCGTAGGGCTCGACTCGACTTGAAGCGACTAACAGGCTTCTGATCTTTAAAACAATACAAATTGTAAATTGATGCATTTGGAAAAACCTGTTGGATGTCCACACTTGGTCAGTTTCACATTGCCTACCTGGAGGTTTTGAGTTCTTTGTTGATGAGTCCACACTGGGATTGCCAGTTGACAAGCAATGGAATGTCACATTACCATGGTGTAATATTTCATTAACAGATTGTATGTGTACATTCATTTGCTTTGCCCACTGGCTGTACCAGTGGGCTCAAACAAAAGACCAAAGCCAGTAGGCAGCAATGGAATGTGCACATTACCAGGTGGCTCAAGCCAAAAAGGCACAAAGCCATATGCAGCAATTGAATGTGGCACATTACATACAACGGTGGTTAATTCATATGTATTGTAATGTGTACTTCATTTGCTGTTCACTGTCTTTTCCAGGTGGCCTCAAACAAAAGACACAAAGCTAAGCAGGCAGTCTGGAAACTGACCTCGTGACCTTTTTGTATACGTGGACCTAACCCCTTGAAATCATCATTTTTTGTTTTTTTGGACTTTTTGAACACCTACACCAAACAGTAAAATTGTTCTCATTTTTGTTGCTGAATTTTGGACTTTTTATGTCTTCTGCAAGATGATATACCATACTGTACTGACCAGAGTATAGTCCCCAGCTTGATTATAACCCCCCCCCCCCCCTCAGTTTTGAAGTCTGACAATACCATAAAATCCCATTATCATCCCACATAATTTTTTTGCTGGGAGGCAATAGATACATGCAAAGTTTGTAAATAATCATTAATGTTTGGTATATCTTCAAGATTTCTTCACAATTAATTTAGGTTCAGTTCTTGGACAGGTCTTTGTTGATCACACTCCTCATTTGACACATGACATTTCGGAATCGAAGTTCTTCTGAAAGGCTGAAATTTGATGCTTGTGTGTTTCATTTGGGTGGTGATCCCATTTATCCACCCCTTAAATTCAAGCTTATTTCGGGTTACAAACTATAGGGGTCATACAATATGTTAGGGATTGCTTTGTAGAGTCTGTCTGTACCTGTGATAAAAATGTAAACAGCATGTTTACCCCAAAACATAATTCTGCTCTTCCACATACCATGCACAGGTCACACAAATTTTCCTAGTCCTTGGGTAGTGACCCACAAGTTACACCACTAAAGGAGAAACCGTACAGCGAATAATATTGAGGAAATATACACTACAAAGTTAATTATTGACCACATATCGAGGGTTTCTAGAAAAACAGAATTAATTAACACTAACAATGAATTAAAACCACTAGTCTGACCATGTGCTATTTAAAATCGCGCTGGTGTATAACGTGCATGCGATACGGCCGGCCGTTTGCGTCATATATGCCATCGGAATAACATAATGAAAGCATCATGTTGAAGGTGTATGACGCTACTGTGCCGTCCGTATCGCATAACACAAATAACAATACAATATACACTGAGCGCGAATTTCAAATAACGCGATGGTCAGACAAATGTTTTTAATTCATTTTTATGGTTAGTATAATTCCGTTTTGCAATGAAACCACTCCATATGGGTTCAATAATTGTTTTATAGCGTATATTGTATAAGTTATTCTTGATCACAGGTTTCCTTGAAGACCTGGGGTCAAGGTCATCCAGAGGGTCATTAAAAGGCGGCATTTATATAGCGCCTTTCACAATGTATCAAGCGCTTTACATTGATTCCGCTGCCACTTAGAATATGTCCCCAGGCTGCACTTACAAATGCCAAGGCATACTCATACTTTGGGCTGTGCTCAATGGACAATATTCTCAACAGCTTCTCGTTTTGCACCTGGGTGGAAGAGAGAGAAAGCAAGCGAGGTAAAGGCCTTGCCAAATGCCACAACACATTGGCCCTCGTGGGACTCGAACCAAAGACCTTGGATCATGAGGCACAGTCGTTTATCACTGGACCACATGTGCCCTCATTATGCAGTCATGACCTAAAAAGGCCAGACCGAAAAGAACAGAATTATAAAATTGCTGGTGTATCCACATATGTCGATGAATTAATCGAATTTTTGAAAACAGTGGGCAATTATGTTTAGGGTTAACATGTACCACAGATATTTAGGGTTAAGATTTCTTAACAGATACAACTCCAAAGCAATCCCTTGTTCCTATTGCAGGACAATACAACAAATCTGAGATTTTTCCCGAGTTGCATAGGGTAATTGACTAGTAAACTATAAGAGAGCAGGGTTAAAGCTCAAAAATTAGGCTTTGTGTCGTAAAAAGAAGATATTTTTTTTAATTAGAATGATTAATATCAGAGATCCCGATTTGATATTAATTCAAGGGCTGCCTGGAATGCACGTGGTATAGAAATAGCAAAGTAATATTACCATGACTCATGTCTATTGCTCAAAA